>QEPC01011341.1:21304036-21317061 GCA_003113815.1 Sphenodon punctatus
CCCCCCCCCCCCCCCATTTTTGACATCACAACCCATCTCCATAATTCTTGCTGAAAAGATGTCACTTTCAGCCAGGAGGCTGCGCTAAGGGGGTCACGGGTGATCATTCGACCATTCCGAAGAGGCTGAGGTCTGTCCCCATGAATGTATCAGTCAATTGCCTAGTGTCTGGGCAATCTTGTCTTTCTGATGTGTGGTTGGCGTCTACGCGGTGTGTCAGTATTGTAGTGACCATAAGAGTGAAACCTTAATTATCCAATCTTCCCCCTCTCCGCCAGTAGCAAGAAACATTAAAAAGAGTTTTCAACTCGCGGAAGCTTTTAGTCAGTTACCAGAATTTGGCCAGTTACCTATTTACAGCTTTCCCTTCTCCCATTTCAATGTGATTGACTTTTTTCCACCCTTCAAAGCAACAGAAAGCCTACTTGCAAATGAAGCTATGTTTGATATTCAGTTACATTGATTTGAGGGGGGAATGATGAAATATAGAGTCACAGCCTGACCATAGCGTCACAATATCCAGATACAAGATCATCCAATGTAACCTGACCCTTATTAACATGTTGCATTGCCCCAACACCTCGACCTACATTTTATCTTGATCCCCCATCGATTGCATTCTGGAGAATTAAAAAAATCTTGGCGTCATAATAAAAAATATACTTGAGAATCACAAGTTCCCGTTTTTCTCTGTGTGTTTAGGTGTTAACCTTCTGGATATTATTCTGATCCTTAGTAAAATGGTTTGAATTTGTTTACACTGGGCTCCTGACCTGCTGGACCCCATAGCTCGTGCACTGCATCCCAAATTAATCTAATTGCAAATGGGTCAGTCTGAAATGCAAGAAAAGGGGGCGAGGAGGAGTGAATTGGTTTATGATTTTTAATTTTTTAAAGCCGTGAAATACAGATAAAATGCAATCGTTTTGAGCAAATTTGCTGCCTGATGCAAATGGCAAAGAGAAACATTAAAAAACATACCTCATGATTGATTATTATCTTAATAACATGCATATAATATCCATGCAACACACGTGTCCCACAATTCTGCAGGTCAGATAATGGGTGCTTCTCCTTTTGCAAAGTCTCTAAACCATCAGTTGTAGAACTGAAACAGGTACTTAATTTAGTACCCAAGTATAATACTCGCATTTCATGTGATATGATATATATATATATAACCTGACAGGTTACTCGGGTACTGATTGGGTACCTGGACAACCCCAACACCCCCCCCCCCCAAGTTGGTATCTCCCGGTACAGGTATACACATTTTTGTGGGTACTCGTTTCAGCTCTAAGCTGTGTGGTCTGGTTGCTGGCTGCCAGACACACATTCAATGGTTTTGCTTTGCTGTCAGTGCATTTGTTCCCTTTCCCATTTCACACTAGTCTCGTCTCACTTTTTTGGAACTTGTACAGTTCTCCAAACAATAATTTCTGCTGACAAACGGCCATTCTCACCTTCGTCCAGAGGAGGCGCCCAAAGCCCAGGAACTAGTCAAACTTTTCAAGGGAGCAGCATCAAGGGACAAATATAGTCTTTTAAATTTTTTTTTTAAAAAATCTGGATTTGTCTGTGGTGATTTGATTTATCAGCGCTTGAATCATAATGTGCCTTTCTCCTTTTTACAGAATTCAGCAGTCAAAAGGCCCCTTAGTAAAACCTTGAGATGAAACTTCAAAATGATGGGATCATTGAAATTGATAAGATAGCAAATAGTTTCAGAATACACTATATATGCAGCATTATTAATTATTATTATTAATAATAATTATTTACTTTTTTGAAAAAACTATTCTGCATTACTTTCTTGGGGGAGAAATTGAATCTTTATCTTCTATTTCAATGCATCTCCTTTCCTGGCTAACGGTACTGCCTCATTCTCACTCTGTGCAATACACAGACTGGGCTCTCCCCTGCCCCCCTCCAATCTGATAGACTTTGGAGTTGAGGGATGGGATAAAAGGCTTTTTTTTTTTTTAAAAAAAAAAAAGTTTTTCCTAGCTTGGCAAACTTTGATCAGCAGGGAAAAAGTAAATAAATAAATAAAATCAAAATCAAAGGCAGCCCCTTTCTCTGTAGCATCTTTCGAGATGGGCTCTTTAAAAAGAACAATTAGAAAATTTCCCCAGCACTTTGCAGGAAAACACTAAAACCCCTCCATTTCCAATTGCCTCTTGCTTTTCCCATGCCACTGACAAATTGGTGTCAGAGGTAGCAACGTTACCTAGGTTCGGATTAAAGTCCTAAAATAACTTAGCAATTGACTTTTAGAGTAGATGCATTAACATACTGTGCTCTCATCCTACTCAGTCATAAGGAATACAAACCTTTGCAGATAGGGAAAGCATGTGATTTTTAATTGCAGCTCCCCTAATAAAATGTACAGTCCTTAATTCTGAATTGGACCCCTTGTTTGGAATTGCTTATGTGCTACAGCCTTTGTGTTGGTTAGATCATTCTCAAATCATTTCCCCTGCTCTGATTTATTTTTTTAAAAGTGGCATTAATTTTTTAAAATTGGATTAGAACTGGCATTCTTAAAAAGAAAACGAGGAAAAGAGAAACAAGTTCTCAACTGTAGACTTGACATTTCTTTTTCACTGTCTTTTTAATGGGTCCCTTTCTTCCACCCAGGATAACTCTGGAAATAGTTAACTTTAGGAGGGTTGAAAGATAAGTGGATGTCTCATTTATAAAAGCCTTTGTCAGAAATAATCTGGGGAGCGAGCAAACACTGTTCAAGAGGCTTTAGCTTTTTTCTTGCTGTCTGCAACACTAAGAGAACATTTCTCAACGATACCAATATTGACTTTGCATAATATAGAACAAGAGACTGGGGCAAAAGAGTGTACTGTCAGACTTTTCAGCAAAAAATAAAATAAAATAAAACGGAATAGAGAAAAGTAACTTCTGCTTAACATTTCTGAAACAGTTCCTTTTATCAATTTCACCCCAGAACATCAATTTGGTTGGGACAAGCTCAGCTCAGCCAAAAAATTATGATATTTAAATTGTGTTTGGGCACATCAAGGGTCAGGTATCACATTGTTGCTAATATCTGAGCTCAAACTACTCTGTCCAAAAAAGACTCCCTGAACCCATGTGAATTGGCTAAGCCTGAAAATAAATAAATCAGGTGCTAACAGACGGACTCATGATTGGCAGAGGTGAAAGCAAATAAGAATAATAATTTGGGTGACTAATTGATTTAATGAATTCACTGTAGTGATTCCAACCATTTTTCATTCCGAAAGCTCATCTGGTGAAAAACAGCCTGCTATTTTCCTGACAAGCAAACCCATTTAACAAGTTTGAACAATATATATATATTAAAAGGTTGGGGGGAAGAGAACTATATCATGTGCAATTTTCATAGTGGGACTATTGTTGTTTTTCCTTCTGAATCCTATTCTCTTGGTTGCAAGAGATTATCAATCTAATTTGCTGTTTTAAGTTTTAGCTTGCGCTTTTTGCATGGATAAGTCCTTGCCTTCTGCAATAGCACAAGGTGGTTTGCCTAGAATGATTTTGTTTTAATTTCCTAGGTGTGATCCAGTCGCTCAGAAAGGAAGGATTTTATTTATACGTTAATTGATTTGTTTCCAAAGGAATGCAAACTTGAAGTCCTCATTGGAAGTTTTGTCTCTTCTGCTATTTCAGGTCTGTCAGGAAACAATCTTTCTAAGCCACTGAGCAGGGGGACCCAGAAAAAAAAAGGCAGTTTAATAGTCTGAGGAATAGGAGGGATACAGGACATTAAAAATAGGGACTTTTCTCTCAAACACTACAAATATTTACTGTAGACCTATTGACAGGAGTTGGAGGCGTTTGTTGAGAGCTGGCCCAAGCTTCAGAGCTCAGGTCAGTTGTGTTTGACTGAAGGGTGTAGGAAGATCAACATAAAATGCACTTAAGCTTCCCAGTCTCCCCACCCCCTCGCCCCTCAGTTAAGTTCAGTGATTTCTTAAGATCTTTGTGTCCTTCTGCCCTATCAGCCTGTTTGATCCTTAATTTCAGACGGTGTAATTGCAACGAGTGATGTCACCTACATCAGCGAGTGACCTCATCTCTTGGTCAGAGCTGTGAGGATCTTTATTCGAAGGAAAAGACCTTCTCTCATAGGAAAAGAAAACCCCAGGGGAAAAAAAAATGCTGGCTCAATTTCTGCTGGTTGAAAAAAAATTCTTTGCAATTCTGCGGCAACTAGGAAAGCTGTTTTGTCTAACCACCGGGCCCAGCCATCTTGAGCGACACCATACAAAAAAACTGGGCAAACCCTACAACTGTTTTGAAATAGTTTGCGTGTGTGTGTGTGTGTGTGTGTGTGTGTGTGCACAGACACACCAGAAAGCTAATGTAAAAAATAGTGCCACTAAATTTTGCACTGTGCACATCCTTTTGCAGAATTCGGGCATGGGCCAAAAGCAGATGTCGGATAAGTTTCTATCTGTAGATTACCTTCTTGGCTTGAAGGACAATTTTTGAAGGAAAGAGCAACTTTCAAAGAAAATACTAGGTTTAAATTTTTTTAAAAATCATAATTACTTCACCCTCTAATAAGCAAGATGGAGTCAGCAACTTCCCATCTTCAAAAAACAACGTATTTCCATTTAAAAAAAACAAACAACTGGGATTGTGCTATGTAACCAAAAGGTCTGAGCTATATTTGGTCAGCTGCAGAGGTTTCTCCTAAGCTGGAGCAAGCTGTTAGCATTTCAGTTAATTTATCTCATTCAGGTGGTTCTTCTTTAGGTGACTGTGGCAGAGATCTCATATGTTTCCTGTGCTGAGGTGGATGCCACTTAACAAACCATTTTTTTTTTTTTAAAAAAAGAATAGGACACAAAAAAATAAATATTACTTTACCTTAAAGAATTGCATGCAGAGAAAATTCTGTGAAACGGATCCGTTTCTTGGAGGGCGCATTGTTTGTTTGTTTGTTCATTTACACTTATCCCTCCCAGTCCCTCAAGGCTCAGAATAGATTACAAGATAAAAACATTTATAACAGTGCACAGAATAAATTGAAATATCGAAGTACCCAAACAACATAGTAAAAACAAATAAAACCCCAACCCACAGCATCCAAACCCTATCCCTGCTTATCAAATGCCTGGCCAAACAAGAAGGTCTTACATTGCCTCTGGAAGAGGAGCCGAGTCAGGCTCAGATGAAACTCCAAGGGAAGAGAGTTTCATAATTGTGGGTCAGCCACATTAGGAAGGACATTCCAGACAGCTCTGGCTACCAATGTGCCAGATGGTTTCTATGCCCTTGTGGCACAACCATGGTATCAGGAAACCATGGATGCTTTAACTGTGACAGGTTGAAGTGCATGAAGGAGTTTAGAGCAGCAAAAGTAAGCTAGTATAGGTGCTTGCCCCCTTAGAACAAATGTATCATATACTATCCTCTTAGGGTAACAAAAAATACTGCACTTGGAATCTGGTGTCCACTGGATCTTCCAACTGGCATTGTAGTTATTTACCTTGCAAGTACCTAAGATAATGCCTTACACCTCTTTTATGATGACACGTCTCCAGGTTATGTGTCTCTGGCCTGTTTAAGAGTGTGATGATTTTTGTAGAGGATTGGGGCAAAATTACAGTTTGATTTGGATATTGTGCAGAAGATTCTCAGAAATATTTTCATATTAACTAAGCACCCTAACTTTGCAGTAACATTTCTTTCTTTCTTTCTTCATCACAATAATTGCCAACCCCCCAAACCAGCTGTTGACCGTGGACAAAGCATGCTATATTTTGATTTTATTAATTTATAATGGGAATGTAAGACTGTGGAAGTGAAAGCAAGAATACTGGTATTGCTTCTTTCTGAAGTGTGTTAAGTTAAAGGAAAAAACTCAGAGTCCCAGCATGATTTCCTGAAATATATTTTTGTGTGTGCGCATAGTAATTTATTAATTCCTGAAAATGCTTTTCTCTGACTTCTTTCCCCAACTCTCTTCATATTTGTTTATAGCCTAAAATGAAAAGGACCCAGAACAAAGCCATGTCTGGGAATCAGAGAGCTGTAACAAAAACTTAAAAATTTTGCTTTTTAAAGTCTGAAGCTAGTAGCAGGGAGCTAGGTGAATTACTCTTTTTTTGGTTTAGCTACAAGTTCCCAGCAGCCCATGCCTTGCTTTTGAAATAGCATTGTTATGTACAGAGATGAGATTTGCCACTGGAAAGAAAAGTATAATGTGGTGATTAAAAGTCCAGTGTTTTATGGCAAGCAGAATAAATCATTGCACTCTGATCCCTTGAAAAGCGTTAGGTACATTAATAGTCCCAGTTCATGATTTGTTTACCCCTGGTCACCGGGTAGAGGAATCTTGGAAGCATCCAGGTTGTTAGAAGTGGTAAAAGGAAAAGCTAGATGGAGAGTTTTAACCCCCTGGTTCTAAACAAATCTGGAGCTAATCAGAAATTCCACAGTGTTGCTTGAACTGTTAACCCAAACTTCTTGCAGACTGATTCTTTTCCTCTATGTTTCAATTTCGATCTGAGAGCAAACGGTCCTGTGTATAGTTCTGTAGGATTTTTAGCACTTAGCGTGTGTGTGTGTGTGTGGGTATATATAATATATATATACAATATATAAAAAAGCTTGGAGTGATTTTTATACAGAGATCTAAATAACAGTGTTGACAATGGAAGTAGCAACATACTGACCTATCACTTAAAATAATGCATCCTATTCATTCAAGATAGAGGCAACCTTGAATGTGGGGAATGTATTAATCCATATGAAAAATCTTTAATTGAAGCAGCAGACACAGCCAAAATATGTATTCAGTTCTATCTATCTATCTATCTATCTATCTATCTATCTAATCACAAACATATATGTATATGTGTATAAATACATATATATGTATATATACTGCCTATATATTACATGCATATATATAATTGCAGCTAATATATATATTATATAGCTGCAGTGGTTTCAATATATATATATATTGAAACCACTGCTTGCAAACATGTCACTGATAAAGGTTCTTTTCTCAGGATGTACATGTTTAAATGAAATACTGGCTCTGAGCGTTGTAAATTTGGGTACATTCAGTCCATCTTTCCAGCTACAATTTTAAGGTAAATATATTTATGGAAAATTGCAGACCTTTCTCCTAAATAAGGGGAAAGAAAACTATTCTACAAGTTTCACCTTCACCTGTTTGAAAGTGTCATTTTCGTCTCCTTTTTGAGATATTACCCTTCTTTGTTTATCCCGATGGAGACAATAGATATTTTGCCCTCAAGGAAGGGGCGGGGGAGAATCTTGATCAGTGTCCTAGGTCCAAAAGCCAAACCAAAAATATCCTTCCAATACTTTTTGCTGCATCAGAACGATGAAGACTTTATAATCTAAAGAGAAACTGAGGAGCTACTAATACAAAGTTTGCTTGCATGCGTCCGACATTACGCCCCCACCTTGGAACAGATGTTGGCTGAAGGAGGAAATGGGTTTGAATCAGTTGCTAAAATAAATCAATCTTTTTGAATCATTTCCCTTAAAACAATAAAAGGGAAAAGGGAAAGCTTTGGGAATGAAAATGGGGAAAAAACCCAGGCTTTTAGCAGCACGGTGCTTTTTGGAATAAATGATTATCAAGGAATCAGTAATTTTAAAACAATCTGTCCTATCCAGCAAGAAAATAGACATTACCAAACAAGCAATGTTGCCCCTTTCTTAATTTTGGCTGTGTCTGCTGCTTCAATTAAAGATCTTTCATATGAATTAATAAATTCCCCACATTCAAAGTTGCCTCTTTATCTTGAATGAATAGGATGCATTATTTTAAATGATAGGTCAGTATGTTGCTACTTCCATTGGCAACACTGTTATTTAGATCTCTGTATAAAAATCATTCCAAGCTTTTCTTTTTTTTAAATAGTAAGATTTTTCCAAAGAGAGAAACAATTTTTTATCAAAACGATACAATAATAAATCATGGATCTTTCTTTCTTTCTTTCTTTCTTTTTAACCATTTGTTAGACCTGGCTCAGTCTTGCCGGGAGCTGTTCAGTTATGACACGTGTGCTGAAGTTAACATGCTGGGGAAATTGTACACGATGTTTCATAGCCCCATACAGATAAATAAATGGTGGTAATTTAAAACCGTCCTTATTCTGTTTTCCAAGAAATAGTTCAAATTACACGGCCGGGCAATGGCTTACAAGAAATCCATCAGAACTGGAGAGGGGAATAGACCAGCCTTTCTCTCTACCTGTTTGTGCAGCTCTTTGCTAATGCAGGGCGAGCCAGACTGTTTATTTGTAGAAGTAAAGTTGTAGAAATATACTTGTAGGGTGTTATGTGGACAGCACGTGTTACTGGGAGCTACCTGAAGTCTGTGTCCTAATAGTTTGCAGATGTCTCTGGGTCGTTGGTTTCCTATGGGCCAAAAAGCACAGCTCCCCTCCTCTCTCAGCTCTTCAAATTAAGAAAAGAAAAAAGAAGAAGAAGAGGGGAGTGAGGTGGCAGGGAAGGGAAGCCCCCCCCCCCACCCTCTTCTGGAACTTATAAAATTGTTTGTTTGGGTTGTTTCCAATGTGGCCTCCAATATTGAGGCATTTTGGAAATTCTAACTGCCAGGCCTGGGTTCAGCATTGATTTATTTGAAAAAAATGGAGCAATCTGCTTGGGGATCACTTAGAGTTTGCTCAGGGCAGGGAGTTTATTTATGCTGGGGTGATTTATTTAAAAACTTCAATTTTTCTCGATTGCATAATAAACAGCGGTGTGTGTGTGCGTGCGTGTGCATGTGTATGTAGAAACTGCCCTACTGGATTGGACCAACTGCCTTAATGTTCAGACCTCTGGTCCATAAAGCCCCACTTCCTGCCTTCATTGCTGACCAGCACCCAATCTCCCTGCAGAAGGTGCAAGACCCCCCCAGGGTAGAGAACTGTGGAATAATCTCCCCATACCCTTTCCTATGAAAATGGTCTCTTAAACCCTAATAGTTGGAGACTGTTGTTATCTCCAAACATATGTTTTTAGACTACTTCAGACAATTTGACAGCACTGGATATTATACCTCTGGATACTTTTGTCCAGCCAGTCTGTGTATAGCAGCAGGGACATAGCTAGGTTGGAATGGGCCCTGGTGTTGACCCATTTCAAAATGGGACCCTCCTTTCCAGGAGCAGGTGATACAGAATGCACCGGGGAGAGTGGGGCCTCCAAGCTGGTGGACCTTGGTGCAATGGCACTGCCTAGCCTTATCACAGATAGCTATGGGTAATTTCAGACGTGACAGGCCCTTCGGCCGGTCATGCTGAACCACGGTCCGGGATCCATTTCGGATCCCGGACAGGAATCTGCCGGTCGTCCTTTAGACATGCCGGCAGATTCCTACAGGGGATCGGGGAGGGGGCAGGGCTGCGTGGCGCGATGTGTGGCCGTACAGCCCTGCCCCCCCCGCGGTCCCCCGGTTGCCTGTGGTCCCCCGGTTGCCCGCCCTCCGGGAGATGGGCGGGCACAGCGGCCAATCCGGCCACTGTGCCCGATCCCGCATCGCAGTCTGGGCCATGATCTGGAATCGTCCAACATAACAGACGTTACTTTTGGCAGATTCTGGATCGTGGTCCAGCTAACCACGGTTCTGGACCTCCAGGCGACCGGAGGTCCAGAATCGTGGTCAAAATGATTCCCGCCGGAGGTTCACCGTGGTGAACGTCTGATGGAAATCATTTAGACGTTACGGGACTTTTGGTCACCACAGGGGATTCACTGTGGTTGACCATGGTCTTGTAACGTCTAAAATTACCCTTTGTCTTTCCAGGGTTGAGGACTCTCCAACCTGTGGGACAAATCTGGTTCTTAGTGAGTTTTTATATGGCCTGTTTCTAGATCTGACCCCTGGATCCAGTCCCTAACCTCAAGAACTGAAGGAGTGAGTTTCAGAGGAGGGAGCAGAGATGAGGGCGTGCACTCAAGGATAGAGGATGGATCCAGGGCACAGATCCATCATCTGGATCCTTCCCTTCCTTTCCCCACCCTGAACACATCCCTTAAATGCCCCCAACTCCTAATCGGCCTGCAGAGCTTGTACTAATTTTCAAAGTGGCCTGTGAAAGGAAAAATGTTCCCCATGCCTGCTGTATTGTGTGAATGTGTCTATAGTTTTATCCCTAGTCATAGATAGGTGTTTTTACTGGTTTTTTATTGTTGTGTAAGCTGCCCAGAGATGCCTGTGGCAGGATGGGCGGGGTAGAAAATGTTAAAATAAATAAATAAATAAATAATAAAGTAAATAGAGTCACAAGGCTGGAAGGGTACCTCAAAGGTCATCTATCCCAGCCCCCTGCACCATGGCAGGACCTGCCACACCCCAAGCATCTGCACAGAGAAATCCCACCAATATAATATTATATTGCCCCCTGTGTACGTGTGATCATCCTGCAGGAATTGCATACGTGTCTATCTAGCTATCCACACTGTACAGCTGTCAGTCTAACAATTGGACCCAGCTACTGTCTGCTGAACCACTTTGTCTCTTGACTCCATTATGCCGGGTAGGATTCCATCCTAACTCATTCCGGACAAATTGGGAATCCTTCTGCCTGGCTAGGGCTGTTTTGACACGAGACGGTGCCACTCATGCCCACGCAGATCCACTGCATGGGCATGAGTGGGTGTCGCGGCCAGTCAGCGGTGGGGGTGCATGCACGCTCCCACAACCCACGCATCCGCACTCATGAAGCAACTGGCCAAAACGGAGGTTGCTCGGTCTGTGAGTGGGGATGCGGGGAGGGGGGTGGAATTGATGTGTGACCATGTGCACTGCCCCGCCGCACCACCCCTGCGGTGCACACCAGTCCCCCATCCCACCGCGGCTCATTTAAAAATGGCCTATGTCTCCCTCTAGCTGTGTACGTATGTCAGTGAGGAAATGGCGGATCCTGAGCCATACAAGGCTCGCCAGTAGTTGAATTTGGGCTCTTGCTGACCCTGCTGTTGCCAAGTCTCCATCTGAGCGGGTCCTTGTGCACCTGCCCAGCACCAGTGCTGGGCACTGTGAAAGCTGCACCCATTGGGCATGTCCACTCAGTGCCGCCCTGCCCGTGTGAGAGCTGCTTCTGCTTACCCAGTGAGAGCTGAACCATCTGCCCTGCAGCCGCCACCAGATCTGATGAATCTCTGTGTATGAGAGTGGCCTGGCCACGTGTGAGCAGAGCTGGCCTTACCACAAGGCCACCTGGGGCGGTCGCCCTGGATCCCCTCTTTTCTGGGGCCCCACAGTGGCCTCTGTCTACACAAGGTCACACCCTTCCTGTGGGGCCCCAAACATGACCACCTCTATGGCCCCACAGATGGTATCCCCAAGGAGGAGATGCCCCCAGACCCCCACTTTATCTTTGCCCTGGGTCCTGCAAATTCTAAAGCCAGCCCTATGTGACCCAGAGCAATGGCCAAATGCAGCGCTGCTGCCTGTCTGTTGGGGGGACCCATGGAGCATGCCCGTGCCCGTCTGTCTGTTGCTGAATTCAGCACCATAGAGTTGCGGACAGACACCTAGAGTGTCACTAGAGTGACCTGCAGCTCCATGGTGGAGGTGGGGGGACACTGTGCAGGTGGACCACGGCCAGGGGACACCATCGGTCCTTCTGATGTGTCCCCTGGCAGAACTGGTAAATGGTGTGCATGTGTATGTGTGTGAAAGAGACACTGTGTGCATGTGAGAAAGAGGATAACTGTGAGAGAGACTGACTCTGTGTGTGAGGGAGTGACTGTGGGTAAAAAGAAATGTGCGAGTGGTGTGGCAGCTCCCCATCCCACCGAGCCCAGGGTGGAGCAGGAAATAGCCACCACCGCTCTCCGGGTCAGGGAGGGACACCAACCAAATGTGTCTGCAGCTGGAGAGCCATCCCGCCACCTGCATGCCCCGTTTGTGGGGGGGGTGCAACAAACATGCAGGTGGCCACCCCCGCCCCTCCCCCAGCACCCTGCCCCTGCCATGACAGGCAGCGATGGTGCCCAACCATGGTACCCAGCCAGGGTGACCCCTACCCCTGCGGCACAGATAGTGGGGCCACCATGACCCACGTTGGCCTGCGTGGTGGCCCTTGGCTCGGGATGTGCACCTGGGATTATCTGGGGAACTCATTCTGGGCCAACCGCCTATCTGGCCTGGGGAAATCCTGGGCCAACATCTGGCGGGAATAGACCCAATCCAGGTGGTGGTTCCCGGGCTCAGGCAGGCCATTGCAGGCCCACATCATGTCTGTTCTCAATTCTTACCCTGTGTGTAACTCTCTCTCTGTGTGGGGCACACATGAAAGCACTTATATATATATTCAAGGACACAAGCACACATGTACATAGGGCATGATCCTGCAAACATTTACCTGCGCACTTAACTTGACTACTTTAAGCAGATCTATTGTCATTGGATATGTGTTTGGAGGGATGGGTCCAAAGAAGCACATAATACACACACTCACACGTGTAAATGTATAGTTATAAAGATCCGTGCATGTGTTTGTGTGTGCACGTCCAGGGATGTATGAGTTTATATAAACTAACATACATTATGTTATAACTAGCTATTGTATGGCATATATTATAATTATAACTCAAATATACTTAGACTTGGGCCCTTTTCACACAGACACTCTTAACACTGGGTATTTTCAGACGTTATGAGATCACGCTCGATCACGGTGAATTCCCTGTGGGTGAGCATGATCCCGTAATGTCTGGTCAGTGTTATGCCAGATGTTCACCCCCGTGAATCACAGGGGGGGGGGCGGGGGTGGTGGAAATCAGATTTACCACGTGTGGTGAATCTGATTCCCCGCCGTGATTCATGGAGGTGACCACCCGGCGTAACACTGACCAGACGTAACATTGACACGCTCAACCACGGGGAATTCCCCATGGTTGAGCGTGTCAACGTCACGTCTGGCCGCTGACCACGGCCCAGAATCGGCGGCCGTGCTTGCCGCCAATTCCGGGTCGTGGTCAATTTCCCGGGGGTGGGCGGGCGGGCGCTGCGGTCG
>QEPC01011341.1:21317212-21336630 GCA_003113815.1 Sphenodon punctatus
CCCCCCCCCCCCGATTCCCTGCCGGGATCGGCCAACACATCTGTTGGCTGTGACGTGTTGGTCCCGACGGGGAATCTGCAGGGTGTTTCCGTGGCGGGGCAAATGCCGCCCCATCACGTCTGAAAATACCCACTGATAAAATGGGTGTTACATTTTATTATACATGTTTCAGAGCTGCAGGTGTGCTCTATGGGTGCCCTGAAGCATGCAGAATAAAATATAACACCTATTTTATCAGTGTTAGAGTGTCTGTGTGAAAAGGGCCATAGTAAGGATTCGGGTAAAATGTTTCCTGTCTGGCTTGCGTTTGTATTGCTTAATAGATAGGATGCTTTTGACAAATGTTGGGGAGAAGCAGAGTCCACCCATTTGCTCTCTTTGTATTTTTAGTTCGAGAGACAGCTTGATTCTCAAAGTCTTCTGCTCCTCAATGCACCAAATGGCCTAGCACACACATGTCCTCTGCCCTTGCTACTCCAGGCTCTGAGTAAGTGAGGCCTTTAAGCATGTGTTTGACTGGTTAGGAAAGTACCTGTATTCTACTGCGTTATCGCTCTACTCTTCTTTTGACCTTATGCTTTCCTCTTTTTTTGAAGAATGAAGAGTAGATTCTTCCTTGATGCCAGCTAGCTAATCAGATGCTGATTTCTTCCCTCTTCTCCAAGGGAGATGTAACTTGTCTAAGATCACTCAGGAAGTCTGTGGCTACAGCAGAAATTGAACCTAGCAGGTGCCTCCACATGAGCTGCAGAGGGCTCGGTCCCCCACATGCCCTGTGGTTGGCAATCACTGTCTCCACACTTTGGGGTCAGCGTGGGGAACAGGACAGATGATTGCCCCCCTGCACGAGTCACCCCCTCCCCCGCCATGGTCCAGCTGGGTGTGCAGGCCACAGTCAGCCATCCCGCCATGCTTCATGGTGGGCTGATGCACTGGCCACTTGTGTGGGAAGCCCATTATCCCACCCCGGGCCATGACATGGTGACACGGAACTGGAGCTAGCGCCTGCTGCTCAAAGCCCTACAGTGGACCTCTTTGCTACGCACTGCCTCCTCAGCCTGCCCACCCTGCCCTATGGCAGGGGAACATCTGGTGGGTGCCAGACACTGCATTGCGTGGTTAGGCTGCTCCAAGTGGGGTAATGCTGCCCAAGTCACGGTAAGTCCATCATGTAGCTTATACGCAGAGAATGTTGGAGGCTCTAGCTGTGACGCTGCTGAACCTTTCAGAGCATAACGGGTTTTATATCCCCAATATGTTCCTGGTTGCTGCATTTCTGATTACCTTACAGAACGCAATAAGGCCCATACTGGATCTAGCCCAGCATCCTGTCTCTGACAGTGGTAAAATTCAGTTGCTTCAGGTCATAATGGAGTGATCCGTTTACTGTTGTTGACTCTTAGCTCCCAATAGTCAGAGGTCTCATCGCTTGACCAATTTGACAAATAGCCATTTATGGACCTAACCACTAAGAATGTAGCTGATTCTTTTCTGAAACGATTTATATGATTGGCCTTTATAACATCTCCTGGCGTTGAGTTCCACAGGTTAATTGCACGTTGAGTGAAAAAGTACTTCTTTTTATTCATGGTAAATCTGCTGCCAGTGAATTTGACAGGCCTACATTTATTATTTTTCCAGAGGTAAATAACTGCTCCCTGTTTACTTCACCACTCAAGATTTTGCAAATTTCGAATATATAATTGTCTCTTTTCTAAAGCACAGAGCCCTAACCAACTCATTGTGTGATGGATGAGTGGTTACGGCATTTAGCTACAGTCATGAAGGTTGTGGGTTCAAGTCCTGGCGGGTTCCCCTTTGCTATGAATGGGGACCTGCCTGATTGTGCTGTGGGGCTGACCATAGGCCACAGAAACCAGTGTGTCTTAACCCAGTGGTGTAGGCTCATGTCCTAATCATGGTCCTAGCCCCAAGAGCATGGGACAGGGCTCCAGGCCAGCCTCCCCATGCAAAGGTAGTGGTGCTGCCCTGGCTCCCAATAAGGCCCCCTGGGGTAGCAACAGCCCCACCAGGAAAGGGTTGTTGAGAGTTGGTGGAGACAGAACTCCTCCCACTCTGAAAACCTCCTTGGTGGGGCCTTTTGCAAGCACCCTGAGTGCTGCTAGAAAGTTTTCAGAGTGGGTGGGGGCAGAGCGTTGGCCCTGCTCACTTTCCCACCCACTCTGAACATTTCCTAGCCCTGCTCAGACCACTTGCAGAAGGTTCTCCAAGAGTCCAGGACCCGGGTTCAGCTGAGCCTCCTTGATCCATGGTAGCTAGCTACACACCTGCCTTAACTGTGCCAGCCCGATGTGTTGCGTGGCTTGGAACAGACGTTGACCTCATACAGAAGTTGTTCCATATCTTTGTTTCTGTTCCCTGCATTTTTTCCACTCCTACTCTGTCCTTTTGGAGGTAGGGGGGGCCAGAACGGCGTCACACACTATTCAAGGCGTGAGAAGGAAAGGCCTGGAAAGGTCATGACAGACACACAAATGTGCTCTGTATAAAATACTTCCCATGCCCTCTGTGCATTAACAGCAACCGTGCTTGTTATAATTAAACATTGCTGAGAATAGTACCTGTTGCCCAATGAAAATGCTCTTCTTCATTATTCAGTGTGATTATTTACTGCCTATAGGTGTCCTCTCTTTCAAAGAACAGCCCAAAGCAGTGAGTTAACGTTCAGATGACAAACCAGAATCATACAGAGGAGACACAGAATGTACACGGGCAGAGATTTTATTTTTCCATTCATAAATATTTATAGCCTGCATGCACTGTATGTGTCTCTATATACATCCACTACTCTCTATCCAGAAAGGAGCACATAACATTTTCTCATACATCCGTGTAGACAACACCTACACAAATTCACCTACCTATGTACTTCCAAACATTATTTTAAAGACTGCCGCTCGTTAGCTGCCCCTAAATATATCATTTTTTTTTTCATGGGATTAAGTAACTTCCATGACACTCTTTCAAAACTGAAGGGAGGATTTAAAAAACAATTTCTTCTGGAAACTTTGCTGTGTTAAGTGCAAATCTATCTATCTGTCTGTCTGCCCACCTGCCTGTCTGCCCTTGTCTTTTCCTCCCTTGTTAAAATTAGCACATTTTTTTGAATAAAGATGAAAAATAACACTTTTCCCTGCTCACTGGAGGGAGGTAATTCTAAGAGCAGTGCTGTGGAGGTCCAAATTCATTAGCTAGATATGTTTAGGTTGTATTACACAAAAAAGAGCCAAAGATGACATCAGGGGATATGATCAGACCTTCTGCCATAAGGGATAGTATATTATGAATCTGCCTCAGAAGACTATACGTAAGGTTCACTGCTTCAGGAGACCCTAAACTGAAAATCATCACTCCTAGCAATCCTCTGTGACACTCAAAGGATTTTGACATTGCCAGGAAGGATAAAAATGGGTGCTACCGTAATGCTATAACAGTGACAGCAGCTTCATTGTTCCTTAGTAAGATTAACATCACTAGAGACAGATACGGCTTCCGCGGATGAAGGATAGCTGGGTTTTCTTTCCAAGAGTGCATTGCAAATTTGAAGCTTGCAATTGGGAATTTAGCAATAAAATGCCCACCTTTCCCAACCTCCCCACCAAAAAATATCCAGAGGAAGACTCTTTTAATGAAGCAACTGAGACAGCAGCCCGAAGAAGCATCAAAAGCTGAAAACCTACCTTCATGCAGATGGCTATCAGCTTAGCTCCTTCCTTGCCTTTTGCAACTCCTCGATTCATAGGGGAATCCAGCAAAAAGGGTTTTAAATAAGCGATATTAAAGCATGCTATGGAATGGCTGTGATTATCCCTTTGCACAGTCAGTCCCTGGGTAGTTAACATTCACCAAAATATTGATGGCATTCACCTTTCCTGCCAACCCTTATCTTAGGGGGCTTGAGTAGGAGGTTGGCAAGGCCTGAAAGGAGGTATTGTTACCCTTTCTTTGAGAGAGAGAGAGAGAGAGAGAGAAAGCCAAACTCACAGCACAGGTTAGAAACAAAGGGGGGATTTTGAATCATCTCCTCCCAGAGTAGCACTGTGCTGACATTCCTGAAGAACAGTTTATTATTTCATCCTGTTGCTGCTAACAATTGTTGGTGATCTTGAAAGCTGATCTGAAAATAAGGCCTTTAACGACATTGACTAGCAGTGATGATTTTTAAAATTACAGTCCGTATTATTATAGTAACAGCTTTAATACCTTAGGCCACATTCTGACAAACAGGTAAAACCAAAGTCGCTACTTTGATGTAATTAAATTGAAGTAACTACTCCACTTCAGTAGTGTTCAGATGACTGAAGTATCTACTTTGATTTAATTAAATCGTAATATTTACTCCCCTTCAGTAGCCTGCCAGATGAACAGTGTAAAACGAAGTGTCTGATGACAAATGCATGAAGACGACAGGACGGTTCTTGCAGGGAAGGTGAACGGAAGGTAAAGCATGATGCTATGAGGTGCTAAATGCCGTCGGTCTCCATTGAGTCCAGGGGATGTTGGGAGCGCTTATTGCACAGCAGTTGCATAAAGATAGATAGGACAAGTGAGGCAATTGCCCCCAGCTCCAGGGTATCCAGTGGGCCCTGGGACGGGCCCAGTTGGTAGCACAAGGCAGAGCCAACCAGTGGTGCCACAGCGAGCCCCCCACTGCTCCCCAAGCTCCCTGGCCACTTTCCTTGCAGCACACATCCATTCTGGGCCCCTCTACTGCTCCCCCACACTGATTCTGGGCCCCTCCCCAACGTGCAGCTTGTCTCCCACCTCTGCTCCATTTCACACAGGGAAGGGAGCACCAGCATTTGTGGGGGTGTTCCCTAGGGGCCAGGGCCCTTTCACACCCCATCCATCAGCCCTTACCTGCATGGTCTGGAGCAGCGGAAGTGGCAGGCAGGCGCAGTGGAGGTGCTGTGTAAGGCTGGGGTGATGCAGCATGGAGGGGGCAAGGGTCTGAGGGGACAGGTAATGGCCCTGGAGGGCAGTAATTAGGTTTGCCCCAGGGTCCTAATAGGCCTAGTTATGCCACTGTTTCACAGAATGGAGTCCTGTTTGCAGTGTATCAGACAGACCATACAGGTGTCTTCTAAGTGGGTTTTCTGTGCTGACGGAGTCCTGTAGGCAGGCTTTCAAACTACATGACCTTCCTGTGCCTCAGATAACCAGCCTGTTTAACTCCCTGGATTCGGTTCACTGTCAGCCCCAGGTGCTGATTAATTTTCAACATCTTGTGCCTGATGTAGTGATCTAAGACCGTTGACTCAGAAAACAGGAAAGGTCAGTTTGACTAGCTAACATCTAACCCAAGGCCCTGGGCCTTCCATCCAAAACAAATAGACCTACAGAAGACGCAGCCTCCCAGAAGGCTAGCCCTGCATTGTGAGAATGACAGCGACCAGGAGATAACATGGCTTCTCAAAGGGCACTGGCATCACGGAGAAAGGTGATGTCATTCATCTTGAGCGATCTCTTCAGAAAGCAGATGGTGGAGAGGCAGAGAAGGAGGGGGAGGGGAGACTGCGCAGGATGGGAAATGGAAAAAAGCCCGGCAGAGGGATTGTTTTCGTTAATTAAAAGAAAAACGCAATAATCCTTCTGAAGCCCAAGATAAATAAAGCATCATTGTTTTGGGGACGAGATGTTGGCTTTTAATCCCAGTTGAGCAACATGGGCCAACACCCTCACACTGTGGGACCGAAGGAATGTTGGCTGTGCCAACAGGATGGGTAGGAGGCAGGCAGACAGGTCTAGAAAATGGAGAGATTCCCAGGGCTTTTGTGGGATGACTATCACTTCTATTCACACACAGACAAAGAGACTGACAAAAGAGAGTGCAGGTGGCCTATCAAATGGAAATGCACTGAATCCTGAAAGGAGACAGGAAGGGAAGTCTTCCAGTTATGACACTTTCCTGGCATGTCGGAGAATGAGATTCAATTTGTAGCTTTACTCCTAGGCCTCTCGGGTGACTTTGGGCAAGTTATTTAGGACGACACTTTCAAAAGTCACACAGGCATCTACAACTCCAATCCTCAAAAGCCCTTTATTCCACGGGATTCCTGGTGACTTAAATGGGACTACTCTGGTGTACGTGGTTTGAGGATTGTGGAATAAGGGTGCTTTTAGATGAGACAAAATTTGCCTGTGAGGGTAAATAGACTTGTGAGTAAACGGCATGGCTGAACTGCTCTCGTGTGTGTGTAATGTGGGAATATCTGGATTTAAATGTGTCTTTGTAAAACCTCAACAGCGGGGTTTAACAAAACTGGTTTTAGAAATATGCGGGAGAAAATCTGGAATTCATGTCTAAACATTTAATTCCTGCATGAATACATGGGTTTAGAAACAAGGAGCAATACACCTGCCGGCGCACACACTGATAACAAAACATTGACCAGCAAAATGATACACTTCTAAACATTAAACGCGCGAGATTCTGCAACCGTTTATTTTGTACGAATGCAAATCCGCAAATTTGATCCAAGTCTAAAAATGGCCTAAGTCTCATTTTCAAAAGTGACCCAGGCCATTGGAGTCTATGTCCAAGGTCGGATCCAGGTGAGCGCAGACCGGGCAACTGCACAGACCTATGAATACACTTGATATGACAACGTAAGTGTGAGGCGCATGGGTGTAAAATATGGGTCCACAGATTCTCAGACCCTGGCCTATATCAAGCCCATGGGGACTGAGGAGAGGGCCCCCACCACATGGTGTCCACGACTAAACTAGAAATAAAAATATATGGGTAAAATACAGACATGCAGGGCGCCCCAACCCCTGAAGAGGATGTTATGTTTAACAGAACAACAAAAATGAATTACAAGAACGTTTCCATTTTTCTAATGGATGAGTCGGTGTGTGTACATAGAACATTCCTAAGTTAAGGGTGGGCCAACACCACCAATTTGCTTAGGACTAGGGATGGGTGAACGCGGTTCGGAAGTTCGGAGTTCGGACCGAACTCGACCAGTTCAGTCGACCGAACCGAACTTCCGAACTGAACTCGATTTTTGATCCGAACTGAACCGAATTTCTGAACTCGGCTCTGTTCGCTCATCCCTAAAAGATAATATTCCATTTAGTTCAATGGGGTTTGAATTTCCGAACTTTGTTCGGGAGTTCGGAGTTTGGACCGAACTCAAATAGTTCGGTCGACTGAACCGAATTTCTGAACTGAACCGAACCGAATTTCCGAACTGAACCGAACCGAATTTCCGAACTCGGTTCTGTTCGCCCATCCCTACTTAGGACTCCAACTTCCCTAGATCCAGCACTGCCCCTATTGGGGTACAGAGTATGTCCCTTGATTTTCAGTCCTCCTCCTTAATTTCAGCCCCTCAATTTCAAAGGCTGAGGGGGTCGGGGGAGGACAGGCAAAGAAGGTGGAGCTGTTCCCCCCTCACCCCGCACACTTGGGATATCACTCCACTGACAAGACATCAAAGTCTCCTTGACTTTCAATGGAAGTTGGGTACTGAATTGCCATTTTTGCAGCTGTCCTTAGCCATAGGAGGCCAGCTCTGAGGTAAAACTTGTCTCCCTGTTGTGGCTCAAGACCATGGCCTAATGAATAACGAGGGGACTAACTTGCTGGCATAATTGCGCAGTGTTTATATTTGAAAAGGGATACCGCGCTTCCACTCTAATTCCAGGTGGACCCCTTCCCCCTCCCTCTCCCTCCCAAGATTAGGTTTCCAAATGATCGAGGACATTAGAGGGAAATCAGTAGCTGATTAGCCAGCCCACTTGGCTGCAATCACACCTTTCAATACTAATTATCCCCTTCTTGAGCCTGATGATATTGAGCATCCCTGGCAAGGGCTGCTCAATGTTTCGCATCATCCGCCCGAGACAATGATTTAAAGGGACAAAACAGCCCAGTAAGCAGGAAATGAGAGCTCATTTGCAAATATGATAGGGGGAACCTGATCAGATCTTCCAGTAGGTTTAGCCTAAGGGTGACCAATCCGATAACACCGGCACCAGAAGATAGGCCATCGTATATGCTTCTAAAATGGAAAACAGCCTTCTAAACTCTCTGGGCTGGGGTAACTCTATGGGGGTAATTGTCAACTTACACCAGTTGAGGATATGACTCTCTTGCCCAGAGATGGAGGAATGAGATGAACAAGCAAAAATGCAATTCATAGCTATAAAATAAGTGAATGACACGGCCGGAACTATGTCTTCCCTGTCTACTCCTAACTCAAGAACCGGGGGACATTTGTTGTTGTTGAAAGGTGGCCAGTGGATTGGACTAGATGACCTTTGAGATCCTTTCCAATCCTCAAATTTTATTATTCTAAAGGGTTCTTTAATTCAGTGCCAAATCAAGGGAAGTTGGGGCTCCTTGTGGAATATTGGTGTAGGCTCCCATCCAAATCACCTTCACGGGCCAGGGCTTCCTGCATTTGAGACTCCATGGGCCCGTATTATACGTTAATGTTTTCTCACATTCATTGTTGTCACTTCAAGCTTATTCATGGACTCCAAGTATTGGACTCCTACACATGGAGCCCCTCTCTGTTTGCACCATTTGCACATACTTGGATCTGGCCCGGTTTAGGAAGACATCCACAAGAGACGAGTGCTGAAGATGAAGGCTGGAGAAACTCAAATAAAAAATAAGACACAATATTCTGTACAAGTCACGGTGATTAACTTACTGGAACCGGCTGCCCGGACAGTGGGATGGATTCTGCATTGCGTGCAGTCTTTGTAGATTCAAGACAAGTCAACTTGGTCAGGAAATGTAACCTCTGATTGTCAGGATGTGGGAGTAAACAGCAGGGAATGGATCATTCAGTTATGCCCTGATGTGTCCTTCTGTGGAGCCACCAAAGGTGGCCACTGTCAAAGACAGGATGTTTGGGTTACCACCTCTCTAGTTTAGATCAGGAGATTATGAGAGGCATCTGGGCTTCAGGGGGCAGCAGGGGATGGCAAGAAAAGAGACAGGCCATAAGGACTATCCTGCTCCCTTTTCTGACATGTCACTGACCCTTGCTGAGTGTTGTGACTTCATGATGCTCTCTAAGGGGTGGGATAATTCCCTTGCCCTGCTCCCTTCCTATTTTGTCCCCTCTTAGTTTCCGTCCAGAGGGAGGTGTGGATATATAGTCCTATTCCCATTCCATAGCTATCCAGAGTATTCCATTTCAGCGGGAGTGGGACACACAAGCTCGCCATTCCAAGAACATGTCATTAATACTTCTTTTTCAAGTCTACATATAATACACAGCTGCTGCCAGCTTATGGGATCCTTTGATCTAGCAAATACCCTCTCTGTTTTCAGGGTCGAAACAACCAGGATGGCTCGAGGCAGGCGCTGGCTGAGAACCTGGCTCCAGTTGAGCTCAGCAACTAGCACCAAAGATGAAGCCTGTTGAGGGAGAATATTCCCTTGCGTCCTTTCCTGCCGTTCAGAACAATCTTGATTTATATAGCCGCTTTCTATGGACCTATGGGTAGCATCCATGGTTCAGCTTGTGGTTTGACTCCTAGAGCAGTGGTTCACAAACGTTTTGTGACTGTGTACCCCTTTTCAGCTTTAGCAAAGAACCAAGTACCCCCAACTCATTTGCATACATTTACACAACCACAGGACTTGCAGCATCTGGGTCGTACCGACCCAGATGGTAGGAGGTACACCCCCCAAGGAATGCTTCACAGACCCCAAGAGGTCCATGGACCCCAGTTTGGGAACCACTGTTCTAGATCCAAATGGGACCTCTCACCTCTGGACTTGACTGGGCATTCAAATGTCCCTGGCTTGCCCATGTCTACCTAATCTGTTCAACTGTGGGAAGTTTGTTCTAATGGCTTCCGTATGAGGCGGTTGCCTACCTGCATCATAAACTAGTGTTTAAAGTGTGGTTGTGTGGTCAGAAGAGAGACTGTAAAAATGACATCCTGGGGTTTTATGTTCACTCCCTGTGGAAGACTTTCCGTATCAGACCTAGTTCTTTTAGGAGACAAAAGAAGATTTCCTCCCTCCATTCTCTAACTCATCCCAGAGGAAAAACATTAATCGGTCCCCCTCCCCACCCCCGCTTCTACCTCTAGAGGTGAAAATTATGTATTGATTTTTAAAAAAAAATTAAAATGTATTTCAGTGTATAGCCCACCCTTCCAAAAGGCTCAGAGCAAGTAACAAAACATATATGAAAAACAGGGACAAAATAAAACTGATTTAAAGCCCAAGCTATCCCCCACCAGACCCTGTCCTATCCTAAAAAAAATCCTGGCCAAATAAATAAGTCATGCATTGCCTCTGGGAAGTGCTTGGACATTCAAAGTGTCATCTGTCAAATTTGGACACTTTAACCAAATCCAACAGAGTGGATTTTCATCCAGCTTTTTTTTGGCTATCCACTTTGGATATTTTGGCTTCTGGCTGTTTGGTTTATTTGGTTTGGCTAAATAGCTAAAAGTGCCAAAGCAATGTAACCAAAGAATGGTTATGTGACTATCCATTTTGCATGAGGATCCTATTTGGATGGATATCCGGATACATGTATAATAGCTGTGAATACAAAACTGCCTATTTGTTTCATGACTACATCTCCCCATTGTGTATTACCATCCCTGTCTGCACAAGCCAAAAAAATGAATTGCAATAACCATCATTGGAGGCAGAGGTACCCCAGCATTTTGTCTTCATTTGGAGACTTAAATGCAGAATAATCTTGTGGCCTCCCCAAATGGCAACAAAGACATGCAAATTCTATCCGTTATGAATGACCCCCGCAGGGTGGTGGGTCCATGGCCGCGCCAGTGCACGTGCGGTGCGTGGGTACATACGGGCACACATGCATTCACACGTGGCAAGACCTCAATTTTTGCCAGTTGCTTCATTTGTGTTGATGAGTGTGTGTGTGTGTGTGTGCATGGATGCGTGTTAGATGGGATAGTGTACACAAGTCCACTGACCTCGTATGAACCCGCTGCGTCCTTCATACTGGACTCACCCGCTCATGAACACCCAGATTTCTGGGCTGTTATTTGTATTTTGGGATAGCGATGTGATTATCCGAATAACATCCTCAATGGGAACAGGTATCCACATCTCCATTTATCTGGGTATTTCCTTTTGGTTATTTTGCTTATTTTATTTATTTTGGTTCGGTTACTTGGTTATTTTGGTTACGTTGTTTCTGCTGTAGCACTAGCAATGCCAAAAAGAAGCAACTGAAATACTGAAACATCCCCGGTATTTTGGACATGCCACCTCCAGTGAACTCCAATTACTTAGATCTTGCCAATAATGTGATTAGAGAGACATCCCCTGCCTGAAGGGGCTTACAGGCTATTACTAGCATCCTCGAAGAGGGAAATTAAATCAATCATGAGTAGGTTTTATCTGTGTTCAGCCAAAGGCCATTGGCAGGAAATGGAAATGGGGAATCTCAGGCCCGGGGGCCAAATGCCACCAGTGCCGAGTTTTTATTTGGCCCCTTTCCAACTGGCCCTAAATCCAGTTCCTACACCAAACATTGAAAGAGTGAGCTCAGGGTAAAAGAGCAGAGATGAGGGCATCCGCACAAGGAGAGAGGACAACTTCATGACACAGATCCATGATCTGGCCCCTCCACCCCTTAAACACCCCCAACCTTTATGAGGCCTGCAGAGCTTGAACTAATTTTCAAAGTGTGCCCTCCTTGGAGGGGAAAAGTTCCCCCATCCTGGCTTAGTCCATCAGTGATGAGCCAGAGCTGCATCATTGACTTTTACGGAGTGTGGTGATTGATTGATGCTATCAAATTTGAGAAGGTGCCTATTGGTCTCCCTGGAAAAGTGCCTCTTCCCTGGGAAGAACCGAGCCTGAGTTTTGTTGGCCATTTCTCTGCAGGAAAGGCTGAGAAGAGGGGCTACACTGTAAGCGCTCTGGCTGTGCTTTCGGAGACTTGGATCCCACTCCACTGTAAATGGATGTTATTGTCCAAAGGGGTCTTGCTCCAACACCTAATTCAGCAGCTCCATTCATTTTGATCTGTATGTACATATATACCTTGGCGTTGGTTCTGCCAAGGCAAGCCAATGGGGGGATGGTCTCTCTGGGAGTTCTGAAAAATTCCTCTCTTCCTACGGTGAAGTTCCTAGAATCTCAGGGGAGGTAGAGACGAGGCTTGGCGTTTGCGTGACAGACCTTCTGTGCTTGGACAAGGGCTTGGGAAACTTCTCAGCTTGATTTCGAACTGCTCCGTAAAAAATTCAGGGCAAACATTGGAGGTAATCTGCTAAAACCAGGTTTTCAAATCCCTTCGTCTGGAGACAGATTCCATTCCCAGCTGCTTAACCAATAACCAGGACATCTTGAGCCTGGGTGCAAAGATCCTCAATTCAGTTGACTCCTTCCCTTCCTCTTTGTCCATTTGGACTCACCAAGGCAAGGAAGTATTGATCAATGTGTTAAACGTGGTGCCATGGTTATACTGCTGCTGAGAGAGAGAGGTTATATAGGCTGAAATTTGCATGGGCAGCTTATTTCTTTTCCCCACAAGGGAGAGACATAGATTTATTGAATCTGGAAAGGTTACAGTTTGGGTTCTTTAATTCCCTTCCTCTGCTTTCTCCTCTCTGGTCTTTTTTTTTTTTTTTTTTTAAACAGCAGCCTGATCTTTTGAAGGACTCCACTAGAGAAATAAATAAACTCCTTCAACCTGGATTGAAAATAACTCAGCTTGAATGAACCAAGAACCTACCAATCAGTGCCTGCCTTTAAGTCTTCCGTAACGGGGAGTACGTTCCCAGTCCAGCTGTACTTGGCTATTCCTGTATTAAGGCATTAAACATGTGCTGCAACATGTTAAACATATGTTAAACATGTGTTGCAACTTCAGCAAACTGCCTCCTCCCTCCCTGCTTCTCTCTTCCCAGTCTTTAGGAGAATTAGTTTGTTGACTAATTTGCAGGAATTGTGTGTTTGTGTGCCCTGGGTGGAGCTTTGCTTGGGGGGATAACTCACCCTGGTTGTTGTAGAGCTAGTCATGTGGAACAATGGAAAAGCTTCAGAACCGAAATGTAGGATGGATCTGGACTTCAGCACCGGAATCATACATTTGTGTGCATCCCCACTAGCCTCATGGAAAGGTCTCTGAACTGGGAAAGGGCAGAACATGAGGGACTAGACAATACAGTGTGAGCTGAGCAACCATACATCAAGCAGAGAGGTATACACCAGGTGCCTAGGCAAAACTCTAGAGACAATGTTGTCTACCTGGAAGTTTCTCACTCCATTAAGATCTTCCCACAATATAGGTCCACTCTGGTAACTGGACGACCAAGAAGAACGTCTATCTCATTGTTCTGTAAAGCGTCAGGTACACAGCTGGCGCTATACAAATGCTTATAATAATAATAATAATAATTAATAAATCAATTAATGTGTTTTTCTCAATTCCACAAACAGCGACTTTGAGAGCCTTAAAAGTTGAGTTCCTTGTTGAAGACATCTTAAAGGAGGCTGAGTCTCTCGGTGTTAATAAATGTAAATCCGGCGTGCCGGCTACATGTCCCGGAGAGGGGGACCACTCATGGCCAAGTCAGGTTGGGGAATGGAATAAATGTTCCTGCTGATTGACCAAGCTGGGGAGCGGGGGGGGAGGGGTTGAAGAGATGTGAGCCCGGTTGGGCCCGCCCCCACACTGTGGCTGGTGCCTCACCCCCCTCCCCCATGGCTGCCAATAATAGGCAGTCAGCCATGGTGAGCCCCGTGCCAGGGCCAAGATGGTGGTATGAACACATGCACTTGCCTGCTATGGCCTGCCTGGGTATCCTTTGGACCCAGACTGTGGACCTGGTTCCTTCCAGGCTCGCGATTCCTGGGCAGTTGCCTTCATGGTTGGGAGCTGTAGTGGGTCCACATCTAGTAGCCCGCTACCAGATGCACGGGTAAGGCTCTGGGCCAGGCGGCCCATAGCAGGGCAGATCATGTATATTAACACCCTCTGTTATGAGAGCAGCTGTCAATGTCAGGCTCCTAGCTTAGTGGATGAGGTGCTGGATTTGGGTCTAGGAAGCAAGAATTCAAATTCCCATCTAAGATATGAACTCACAAGGTGACCTTTTGCCAATCAGTATTGTGATGCACTGACTCTTTGATGGTACTTTTGCACTCATCCCAGACAAAACACGACTTCTTGTTCTGGTTTGTTTTCCATAGCAATAAAGTAACCACCCATGATGGCCGTGTTGTAACCAGCTTCTCTGCCTCAGCCTCTTTCTCTCTACACGGCTACAAATACAACAACTAGCTCCCTCAGACTCAGTTCTCTAATCTGTAAAATGTGAATAATAATGACCTACTTGACAGGGCGAACTAGATAAGGACTGTAAAGCACTTTGAACACTGAAACTCATATAAATAAAATAATACTACTACTAATAATTAATAGATGTGGATGTATGGTTTATTTATTTATTTATTTATTTATTTTGCTACTCTTTTACCCCTCCCCCTCCCCCTCACAGAGCAGCTCAAGGCAGCTTACAACAGTAATAACAATAAAAGAATCACACAATATACAATTTAAAATTAATTAAAATGCTAAAAATATACAAAGGGAAGAACCCCCCCATGCCCAACCCAACCCAACCTACCCATCTCCTTCTCCAGAGGCCCAGTGGAACAGTCAGGTCTTACACTGTCTTCAGAAAGAGGGGAGGTCCGGGGTCAAGCAGACCTCGATCAGGAGGGAATTCCACAGCCTAGGAGTGGCCACTGAGAATACCCTCCCCATCGTCGCCACCTGGGGAACCCAGGGGACTTTGAGTCAGGTGTCCCCGGCTGACCACAGGGGCTACAATACAATCCGGGGCCTGGGGTGGCAGGTAAGCCACAGGATCAGGCTGTTTAGGACTTTGTAGGTCATTACCAACACCTTGAATTGGGCCCAGAAGACAATAGGCAGTCAGTGCAGAGAACGGAGCACCGGTGTAATGTGCTCACGGCGACCCGTCCCCATTAAGAGACAGGCCGCCTCATTCTGCACCAGTTGCAACCTCTGGACTGTTCCCAAGGGCAGCCCCATGTAGAGTGCATTACAGTAATCTAATTGAGAGGTAATAAAGGCATGGATGATGGTAGCCAGATTTGAGTCCGAAACATACATCTGGTATGATGGTTGCAGCCGTAACTGATGAAATGGTCCCCTCGCCACAGCCTCAACCTGGATATTGAGGCGGAGCTGTGGGTTGAGAAGAACCCCCAGACTACGGACCTGTGTGGCCAAAAAGGGGTAAACCCCGTCAATGACAGGAGTCACCACCACCCCTGGCCCTACCCACCAACCTCACCTCCGTCTTGTCAGGATTCAAGTTCAGACGACTCGCCCTCATCCAGTCCCCCACAGCTGTCAGGCACTGGGTAAGCACTGAGACTGCCGGGTCTAGGTCTGCAGAAAAAGAGAGGAAGAGTTGTGTGTCATTGGCATACTGATGACAGCGCACACCGAACCCTCTCATGCAGCCCAAAGGCTGCATATACACGCTGGACGTGACTCTGCAAATGCTATGAGGGCAGCAAAGAACTCTTGGGGGTATTTTTGAGGGGTATTTGGAGGTATTTTTGAGATTCTTGAGGATTTTGCAAGATCTTGCCATGGTTCTGAGGTTCTTGCAAGAATTAATTTCATTCTCATTTCAACCCTATCTGGAAATACAGAAATGGCAAACTGCACCTGTTGCTCCATTGGTGCTGGTGGACCCCGCTGTGGTGCGGGACTGCATAGATCTGGCTGCACAGGAGGAAGCCCGTTATCCCACATTAAGCAACCTTGCACCAGTTTGAGCAGCAGTATCACACGATGCATCACTGGCCTTCTCCAGTGGATGCATTATGTGTCAGCAGGCCAGACAGGGAACAGGTCTTGGTCTAATACAGAAGTGTGTATTGGACTTCTGTGGACTTCTTCTGCTCCTTCAGGGCTGGAGGAGTTCAGGATTGGAGGAGCGCTTGGCCCAGGGAGGGTTTGGGTGAACATCTCATGGCTGCCGGCCATACAGTTAGTTTCATCACATTAACATTGCCCAAAGTGGGATATGGGATAACGCTTCTAAAGGTGTATTAACGTCTCCTGTGGCCTCAACCTATGCTTCTGTATTCTGAAAGTAGCTGGGGACATTAATCAAGTCAACTTAGAAAAACATAAAAAGAAGAGAGATCCAGGTATGAAAAGTTATGTTCTTGTTCTTGTTATTTATTATTATAGATACAGCGCCAGCAACATTCTTGGCTTTGAATAGTCGGTAAATTAGAGGCAGCAGGTCTCTGCCCTGTGGGGTTACAATCTAGGATGGAAATGTGAGAGGAGGCTAGAGAGATGAGCAGATCGGGAGAGACAGGGATATATTCATGAAGTTGAGAAACTGCAGGTGCAGGTGCTTATCTTAGTTACTTACAGGGGAGAAACCAACCGTGAAAGATAGGACAGTAGAAGGAGCATTAGTCAGCTACTTGTAGGGTAAGACGCTAGGTAAATGCTGACAGGATAGAGAGGCTTTTAAGGGGGGGATTTGAAGGTCGGGGGGAGGAAGCAGAGTAAATGTGTTCAAGGAGGGAAATCTAGGAATAGGGGGAGCATGTGAGAGGGTTTAGGGAGCATGAGAGTATAGGTTGAGGTTGGTGGCAGATGTTGAGCACAGTTCCAAGTAGTGGGAGATGAGAGAAGAAAGATATGGTGGAGGTACTCCTTGAAGTATAGTAAGGTGTCCAGGATATTGAATTTAGAACCCATCCTTGAGATAATATTCTGTCCCAGGTTTCAGTTGATGTGTTCTGTAATTCAGTCCCATCGGTGAAGGGGAAAAGAAAAAAAAAAGACTGAAATAGGCTGGGGTAGTTGTATCCAGCCTTTGATTGTTGCACTTAAGAGTCCATTATAATGACCTTTCTAGACACTTTCTGCTGGGCTTTCTTCTGTATGAAACACTAAAGTGCTCCAGCATTACTTTTGTACAATACCAGCGAAGAGTTTCTGCATCATGAGAAAAGAGAAGCAGGTGCGTTTTCACCTCACACTCTGAGGCAACTCACATCAGTGATTCCAGATGTCATGATCTGGGTGATACCAGAAGATTATCTCCTCGGTTTTCCCCAGCGTATTAGTCTCAATGCATTTTCTGCAAAAAGAGAAGAGACTCCTCTGCAGAATGTGACAGCTATGAAATCTTGGTGCTTTTCAAGCTTATAGAAATATTCTACAGGCATTTGAGAAAGAAGGAGATAAAAAAATGTCACGAGTCCTNACGTAGAGTGCATTGCAGTCATCTATCCTGGAGGTGATGAAGGCATGGATGATGGTGGCCAGATAATGCTGCCTGTATGGCCTGCCTGGGTTCCTTCCAGGCCCACGATTTCTGGGCAGCCGCCTACCCAGTCAGGAGCTGTAGTGGTCCCCCATCTGGCGGTCCCACTAACAGACACGCAGGCAAGGCTCTGGCCCAGGCACTGCCATATTGGGCAGCAGCACGTATATTAACACCCAATATGACAACAGAAACAAACTAAGTGAATTAATAAATGAAGTAACTGAAAAGAAATATTCGAATTAGCAGATTTATTGATTTTGTTTTGGTGGTTAATATTTAGTTGGCTATTCGGCAAGCTCTCTGACGGTTCTAATAATATTCATGAATTTAAAAGATCTGCTCTTCGTTTCACCTCTGCAAAGGATATTGGCAGGGAACACAGTTTCGGTGTGCATTTAAAACTTTTCCTTGGAGCTGGCATTTTGGTGTCGATCCCTCTCTTTTCTTTTAACTTTGGTCCTTCAGAAAATGGGGAAATGTGCGTTTTCAAGCGAGTATGAAAACAATTTTGATTCCCCCCGCCCCCCATAAGTGCTATTCCTTTTCTCAGCCTATTCTCCTTCTGAGTAGATTCATTAAAACTAGGAGCGACTCACTGGGGGAAGACTGCAGCAATTACTAGGGCTGGATTTACTGGTTTTAAAACCACATGGAAGACCTGAATGCTGCCTTGTACAATAAATAGCAATACTGTTGTGTTGAGACGAATACTGTAAAAACAGTAGTCAGATGTGTTTTTTTTAATAAGGGCTATTAAATTCAGTGGCTCTAAGACAACATAGTGCCACCCTTGGAAAATTCACTGCCCAAAATAACTAGCTTTTTTTGGGATACTAGTCAAGGAAGGCTAAAACCTTGACTTGCCCCAGGCTGGCCCACCCATCGGTCAAATGAACCACTTGTTCAGAGCTGTGGCCACCTGGAGTGGCATTGCTACCGTAGCTGCAGGCAGTAGCACTGGCATTCCCTGCTTCCACCCGGGTGGCTCAGTGTAACATGCCACTGCTGCCCTGCCTCCTGTAGCAATTGCTCCACACACTCGGTCTGCCGGTGGGAGACCAGGGACACCTGAAAATTTAATTCAGGATAGCGTGCGGGAAAGGAGAGTCCCTTTTCTCCACCCCTTTTTGATGTGACCACACCACTTTCCAAGCATCATGATGCCACAACACGAGGGATATTTTAGTTCCACAGTGTCCCACCCGTAATGGGAGGTTCAGTGTGTTCTTTCTGCACACACTGGACACCACCCCCGGGTGGTGCCCACTGCTGTGAGCAAGATGCTCGGGACCTCAGATCGTGCAGTCCTGGCATGCCGGTGCAGACAATCAAATTGAGGCCTGGAGAGCTTTTCTGACTTGCTTAAGATGTCTTTTCAAGCCCCTTTGAACTCTGTTAACTAGTTATGGGCAGCTCTTGTACCTAGGAGATGAGCTGGGCCCAGCCAGTCACTCCTGAGGAAAACGGGCTTGAGTTCTACAGCTGTTAACTCTTCACTGATGGAGCAGCTGTAGTGATTCCCAGCATGCTTTGCTTGCTCCTGCCCAGGCTAATACGACTTGTGGTTTGATAACAAAGAGACTACCTGGTCTGTAGCATCTCTTTCTCTGGTGAAGGCCCCTTCTCTGAAATTCTTTTCTTGTTGCCCAGAAGCTTTTGTTCTGTTCATAGTCTGAAGGTTAAAAAAAATCAAAACCTGCTTATTTTAACAGGATTCTTACTCTGTCAAGCTCTTTTGACTTTAGTATCAAACCGTAGTGGATACGGTCCTGTACTTGGGCCTGGGAGACCAGGGTTCAAAGCTTGTTTTGGGCAGCCTAGGACAAGTCACTCTCTCTCAGGCTCAGTTCCCCATCTGTAAAATGGGACTGTATGTATCCCTGTCTCTCCCTATGTGCCTCGTCTCTTTGTCTAGCCTAGATTGTAAGCCCCTTGAGGCAGGGATTTGTCTTAAATTACAACTTTTCAGAACCAGTCACTTTCCAGAACCCTCTGGAGGATTTACCCGCTGACTTTGACAACTACTCTGTTGATGACTTGGTTGCCTTGTGGTATGGCATCTTGACTATGGCCATTGATATGGTTTC
>QEPC01011341.1:21339508-21380294 GCA_003113815.1 Sphenodon punctatus
AATCAGAGGTCTCATCCCCTAACTAGCTTGGCTAGTAGCCATTTATGGACTTTTTCTATAAGAAATGATCTAATCCTTTTTTAACCTTTTTATGCTATTGGCCTTCATAATATCCTTTGACAATGCGTTCTGCAGGTTAATTGTGGGTGCAGCTACACATGACCTGGGGAGGGCCTGACCACCCATGTGCCCAGTGGTGGGCAAGTGCAGCCACCACACTTTGGGCTGGCCAGAAGAGCTGGCCACACGATCTACCCCTGTGCGACCATCACCAGCCCCTCCATGCCCCAAGGCAGGCCGAGGAGGTGACCACATGGGGCTGAATGCACAGATGTCTGCAGGATTGGGCCTGCTGCTTCTAGGCAGCTGTTGGACAACAGAGGAGTGTGGGTGCACTCCTCTTCCCCTCCACTTAATCGCTTATCATGGGGGACAGGCGCCTGGGAGGACTGCCTACGTTCCTCCTGGGCCCCTGTGCAGATGGATTGATGGAGACGGGCCCTGGGAAAGTGTGCTTCTCCCACCTGCCCAACAACTGTTCAGGGGGAGGGGGCCTCGATGCTCCTCCCAGCTGCCCAACAGTTAATTGTGGGAGAGGGGCCTGGCAGGAGTTTACATGCTCCTCCCCCTCCCCCCAATCCATCCACCAAAGATCTAATCATGAGGAAGAATGCCCAGAGGAGCGTGCATGCTCCTCCAAGTCCTCCCTCTCCCTGACCCACCCACCAAACAGCTGATTGCAAGGGGGGGCGGACCTGGGAAGAGCGTCTGTGCCCCTCCCAGACCCCCCTCCCTCTGGTCCACTCGCCAAACAGCTGATCGCAGAGGAGGGGGGCCTGGGAAGAGGGCCCACCCTCTTCCCAGTCCCCCCTCCCCATGATCAGCTGGTAGGCAGGTAGGAGGAGCGTGCTTCTCCGGGCCCGTGCCACACACTCTGCTTTGAATCAGTGTTGCACGGCCCCGCCACGCAGGAGGTGGCCGGTTATCCCAGTCTGGGTAGTGTTTTTCCACCTTGGGCAACATTATTATGCATGGCATCCCAGGCCTTTTTCGAAGGACACATTGCATAGCATCTGGCTGCCTACCGTGCGCCAGGGCAGGGTGAACATCTGGTGGCCACAGGGCATAGGAGCCACTGCATTGCATGGTAACATTCCCCAGACTGGGATAATGCGACCCAAAGTGGGATAATGTCTTGTGTGGCTGCACCCTGTGTGATGAGTGATACAATACTTCCTTTTAGGATTCCTTTTAAGAATTGGGCTTCCCAACTCCACAACTGGGTGAAATGAAAGTCCAGGAAGGAAGTGTTTCAAAGCAGTTCAGTATCTGAATTCTGCGGTTTTCTCCCATCCATCTCTAGCTAAGCACAGCAGAGCAGACCTCAGCTACCTCCTGAAAAGGACTACTCCAGCCTGACCAGCGTGCTCGCCTATTCTGGAGCATTTGGGTTGCTCCATCCACACTCTGCCTTATCCTTTTATAGCTGCACTCATAAAGTAACTTTACACTTCAAATGTTTGGCCCTATCGATCTTTCCCACCATATGTTCTCATTAAAAAGTTTATGGCTCACTTTATCTTGGGATTATTTGCCATTCATTAATAAAACTTGTTCCGAGCTGAAAATGAGCATATTTTTTAATGAGAGAAGGAAAAGAAACACACACACAAAAAATAATAAATAAATAAATCCTATAACAGATGGTGTTTTCCAAACTTCCTTTAGTCCAACTCAGAACATTTGGCTTGGTAAGTTAACATCATGTAACTTTAGGATGGAAGGGTCTGGTTCACAGGATGCTGAAGTCAATGGGAAAAAAAATCCCATGAATTTAAATGAAATTAGATGAGACCTTGTAGTGTGTGCTCCTAAAACATGTACAATGTGACATACTACATATATGTACTGTGTTAATTAATGTTAGATCAAAATGATTACCTGAAAACATGGGTAAATATCCTATCAGAACTGAAAATGGTTATTCAGGTAAAACTGATATATGGTTGTGTTCTATCAGATATCTGGTTTGGTATTTTGGGTTGGTTTTTGTTTTGTTTTACTTTGTTTTTGGTTACCTGGTTTCGTTATTTGGTCATTTTGGTATTCTGGTTATGTAATTTTGGCAATATTAACACTACTACAAATGTGCAATTGCTGAGAATGATAACTAAAATACCATAAATGAAAAACGGAAATAACGGAACCAAAGCCCCTCACCCCAATCAGAAAAACAAAAAGAGAATACCTAAAAAAGCATATATAAGAGTATATACTTTAGTCATGGATATTGTTTGGGTAGTCGAAGGGCTACCCAAAAATGTGAATCTTACCCACAAATAAAAACAAACTACCAATTTCCGTTCTATTGACTAATGTACTAACTGGATTTCTTCAGTCTAGGGAAGGAGACAGTTATGGGGTTTGGGGGAGATGGGGGGAAACTCAGCAGAGTCGCTTTTAAACATGAGGAGAGACTCAATAGGCTAGGGATCGTCACCCTAAGAAAAAGATGACTCAGGGGAGAATATAATAGAGATATACAAAACCACGAGTGTCTCAGAGCAAATAAATATGAAGTGATGATTACCCCTTCTCATAATACTAGAACTAGGGGACACCCAATGAAATGAATTGGCAGCAGGTTTAAAACAAACAAGGGAAAATATAATCCAACACATGATTGACCTGTGGAACTCATTGCCAGGGGACGTTGTGAAGGGCAGCAACATAACCTGTCTCTTATACACATCTAGATGTGTATAAGAGACAGGTGTAAAAGTTTTGAGTCAGAGGCCCTTTTCATACAGACACTCTAACACCGATAAAATGGGTGTTACATTTTATTATACACATTGCAGGGCACCCACAGAGCACACCTGCAGCCCTGCAACATGTATAATAAAATGTAACACCCATTTTATCAGTGTTAGAGTGTCTGTGTGAAAAGGGTCATGGCGAAAGCGAATACTCAATAAAATTGAATTGAATTGAAAGTGGGTAAAAGCAGGGGGGTTGGATAAATTCTTAGAGTGGAGATCCCCAAATTGTAGGTCAGGACCCCAAATGGAGTTGCACAGTCTGTGGATGGAATCACAATTTTGATTGATATTTTCTGTATTTTGTGTATTTGTGTTGCTGTCTGCAGTCAGAGGATCAAACGTAAATCTCAAAGCAATGCATGGTCACACAGGTAAAGTGTTTGGAAAATACTGGCCTAAAAATGGTCAACAAATGGCCATTAGTCAAGTTGATCAGGGGGAATGAGACCTCTCACTGTTGGGGATTGGGCGTGAATGGCTGGTGATAAGTCACTCCATTTAAGGACAGTTAATGCACTTCTCTGAAGCAACTGAGGCTGGCCACTGTTGGAGACAAGGTACTGGGCTAGATGGAACAATGGCCTATGGCAGGGTTATGTTCTTATGAGATTTCACAGCATGTGTCTGCACCTGGAGGTGAGACTGATGGGGCTTTCTGGTGCCTGGGTACTATCATTATATGTTAGGTGACTTACTCATGCTCAGTGTCTAATTGATTGCCATAGTGTCAGGAAGGAATTTTCCCTGGGTCAGATTGGAAGTTGACTTAGAGGGCTTTTTGCTTTCTCCTACAGTGGGGTGTGGTTGACTTGTTTGAGACATCTGGATTTTTCTCCTATAAAATCATTCCCTGTTATTTCAGACATCATTGTACTCTCGTGTCACTCCTGATCTCGACTTGTTGTGGCAATTTTTAAATTATAGGCTCAAACTCTTGTTGGTGGATTTTTCTGTGTGTACAGTCTGAGTAGGGTTTAATTCTGCAATGGTGCAGAGAGGTGGGTGGAGTAGATGACCTTTGAGATCATTTCCAGCCCCATGGCTCTGACTCAGTCAGAGCCTATAGCACCTCCTCCTGGTAGGTGTAATACCCCTTGGGGCCACAAACAGATGAGAGCAGTAGACCTGAGATCGAATACCTGCCACATCCTCCAGTGGGAGCCTCTGTTGTAGCCACGATCAGCTGCTCTGGAACCTGGAGTTGAAGTAATTCATGGATAGGGAGGGTCAGTAGCCTATGGAATCCAGAGTCCGGAATCCAGAGGTGTGCCAACAGTTTGGTTCAAAGAGCCTGCCAGATACCCAATCAGAACCTGAATACCAAGATGAGAACCTGACTATCCAAAATACTGGGCATTACCGTTACCGACTGACCATTTTACGACTTTCTGTTTACCAACCCGTTCTGACTTACTATGTTGCCATTTTAGTGTCTTTCCATCATGGAACAATCAATAGATAGATTGAAATGGACAGAAGCATGGTAAATTGGTAATTGGTAAAATCAGAAGTTCAGTAATTATAAATCGGTAATTTGGTAACGGAAAAGAGGTAACGTCGTAATTCAGGTAACTCATCAGGCACTAAATGGGTATTGCTTAGTATCTGGTTGGCCCAAAATGATTTGGATACCATGATATTGGTAGGTATACCTGTTTTTGTGGGTTTCAGTTTCAGCTGGAGGGGCGTGGGGTGGGTTGGGATTCGCAGAGGAGATTGGGAGCAGGCCAGGGTTAGTAGGCATAGCAAACAGAGCAGGGGTGGTAGAGGGACAATTAGGAATAGAATTGGACCAAAACTGAACAGGAAACAAGCATCAATAAATATACTCTGGGCTGGAATGGGAAGGAGCCCATCTTTGGCCCATTTTTCATGGACCTGGGAGGCGCTGCGGTGTGGGGGGATGCAGCGTGTGTGCGGCATGTGTGCGGGCCATCACATGGACGTCCACCCACCTCAACCCATCTCCATGCACGGAGACACCTGTTTCCCCCAATGCCTCTGTGCATGAGGGAGCGGTGGAGGTGGGTGGAGCACGAGAGTGCTCACGCACCCCCACCCATCCTCACCGGCAGTCAGACAGATGCTCCCCCCTGCCCACGCCAGCGAGGGTGGGGTGTTCATGTAAAAAGGGCTTTAATATTCCCACTGGGCAGTCTTTATATAGGCAGATAGCCTGTCCTGCAAGCAGGAGGTGTGGCCTGTGTTAACCTTGTGTCCAGTCATAATAACACCCAGTGTATGGCTATCATGGAAGAGTGACCCTCCAAGTCTTCCCACTGTCTGCATAGGTGACAGGTAACTGTTGATAGTGTGTGTGGGGGAGGGGGGGTAAGGAGTGGGGGCTGGGCAGGCGTTTTATAGGACTTGGGAAATGGTGGTGGTGGTGGGGGAATGCTGTCCCTGTGTCCCTGTGAGTCGTCTATGACTGTCTGGGATTCCTAGGGAAGCTGGTTCAGGGCTTAGCAGGGCCTGATGAGGGCTGTATAAAAGTCAGTTTATTCATCCTAACCCAGTTCTTGGTGAATAGTTTGGACCGGAAGAAAGGCAACTAGGACTATGCAGCATAGTACAACTGTGCCTTTTATATTGGTGCAGAACAGGTACATGATGTACGCTCAAGAGTAGAGCTGAAATGGGTAACCACAAAAATAGGCATTCTTGAATTTCTGGTATCTGAATTGACTTGACAACATTGGGTATCAATTGGTACACAATTGTGACCTGATTCAGGTACCTGACATACCAGAATGTTGACTTTTGGTCCTGGAATATTGACTTATGGTACAGCTTTTTTGATTTCCGTACTGAATTTTTTTACTTCCAACTCTGTTTTTGTGGGTTTCCTTCTTAGAAATTTGACTTCTGGTCCTGGAAAGTAAACTTCTCGTCTCTATTTTTCAACTCCTGGTCCCGATATTTTTTCTGTATCAGTTTTTTTCTCTCTCCATCCTGATAGACTGATTGGCAATCATAAAGTTAAAAAATTGGTACCGGACATTACCAATGTTTTGGGTATGCAGGTAGTCAATCAGTATCTGGGTATCCCTCTGAGTACCCTACGTGGGACTCAAAGATGCGGGTATTACCTGTGGACACTAAATTGAGTACCCCTTTCAGCTCCGCCAAGAGCAGGTGCCTGTGGTCGGCCTGCCCCCCCAAAAAAATACATGCCTGTGTGGATAAATGGAGGGCAAAGAGTCCGCTGAGAGTAACCAGTTGGGAAGTCCTGGTAGGATGGGATTCAGGGTGTTAAACATTCTCACCTCCTTTATGATGTGTCTTGGCTTTGATTTATTCTTCTGATTGGATGTTTGCCTGGCCTGATCAGAGAGCGCGGGCAGGAGCTGGTGTTGACACTTGGTATTTAGCTCTGGGTAAAGTTTAAACAGGGCTTATCACAACTCTGACACATTTGGAAGGCCACACTGGTTTAATAGTATACTTCATGCAACTTTCTTTCTTTCTTTCTTTCTTTCTTTCTTTCTTTCTTTCCATAAATCAGTATAAAAATCCATTTTCACCCCTCTAGTGAAACTTACTTCTGTGTTCCATTGTTATTTTAGTATTCACAACTTCATCTCTTTGCCACTTAGTTACTTTGATGTTTCGATAGGCTCACTCTCCCTGGGACTTGGAGGGGAGTGACCTTTGTCCTGCTCCAATTCGGAGGAAGGAGCTGGGACTTGGGGCAGAAGGCTGCAATGGTTTTTCAATCTGGCGGGGTTTGCCTACCAATCCCTGCTTTTAAACTCAGGGGAAATCTTGTCAAGTGGGCCTTCCCTACACCGTTTTGTGACTGCTGACCATCTCACTCATTCAGGACAGTGATCCCAGATGGAGAGGATGTGTAAGCAAGCACCTTCATACAGCCTTGTGGGCATCACCAGGACTGGAAACAGTGCCTCTGGGTAGGGGTGTGTGGAAGGCACCTCATTCGTTATCATTTTTGTTTACAAAAAAACCTTCATTTTTGTAGGGTTTTAAAATAATGTATTTATTTATTTATTATTATTATTATTATTATTATTTTATTAGCATTTGTATAGCACCAGCTGTGTACCTAGCGCTTTACAGAACAATAAGATAGACACAGTCCCTGCCTACGGCTTACAATCTAATAGACTTGGAGGGGGAAGACAAGGAGAGGGGACATAGGGAAAGACAAGGGATAAATAACATTCAAGTGGATGCGAAGTCTCAGGTGCACAGGCTTGGCTTGGTTGCAGTTAGGCAGGAGTCTGCAGGGAGGGCAGACAGTAAATATTGGGAGGAAAGTTCTAACAGGCGTTGGGAAAGGCGGCAAGAAAGAGGTGAGTTTTGAGGAGGGATTTAAAGGTGCAGAGGGAGGGGGCAAGGCAGATGTGGGCAGGGAGGGAGTTCCAGGAATGGGGGCAGCAAGGGAGAAGGGACGAAGGTGGTTGGGGAGCAGGGGAGAGTGAGGGAGGGGGTAGAGGAGGAGAGGAGAGCACGTGCAGGAGTGTGTAAGGAGTTTAGGACTGAGAGGTAAGGAGGAGCCAGGTTGTGAAGGGATTTGTAAGTGAATACCAGGAGTTTGTGAAGAAGAATGTGTTGGGGAAGGGGGAGCCAGTGAAGAGAGGAGAGGAGAGGCTGCATGTGGTCGAAGCGACGGGCTGAGTGGATGACCCGAGCAGCGGAGTTTCGGATGGAGATAAGGGGGGACAGGTGACAGTGGGGGAGGCCAGCAAGGAGGAGGTTGCAGTAATCAAGGTGAGAGTTGACCATGGCAAGAACAAGGGTTTTGGCTGAGGAGACAGAGAGAAAGGGGCGAATCCGAGCAATGTTATGGAAGGCGAAGCGACAGGACTTGGCAACAGAGTCAATATAAGGTTTAAAGGAAAGGTGAGAATCGAAGATGAAGCCCAAGCTACGGGCTTGGGGAACGGGACGGATGGTGACCCCATCGATAAGGATGGACAGGGAAGAGGGAGAGGAAGGATACGGAGGAAAGATAAGGAGTTCAGGTTTAGTCATGTTGAGCTTGAGCTGACGTTGGGGCATCCAGAGTGTAGATAGAGAAGAGTAGAGGGCCCAGGACAGAGCCTTGGGGAGCCCCAACTGAGAGGGGGAGGGAGGAGGATTTGGAATTGAGAAGAGACACATTAAAGGAGCAGTCTCTTTATTTTCATAAAGAAAATGTTTATTTTTGGTGGACTTCTATCATTTTAATTAAAAATAAATAAATAAATCACTGTGTATGTGCAAAATGGGTGCTGGACTGTTATGCACATGCAGTCCCTTTCCCAAATGGTGCCATTTTGGAAAATGGCAGCTGGTCTGCACATGTGCATATTGGCTGCCCTTTTCCAAAATAGCATCAATGCTGCTGGTGCCATTTTGGAAAAGAGTGCGAACAGGCAGACCAGCTGCCTGTTCCACCCACCCTTCCCTGCTAGGTCCTTGTTAGAAGGGCAGGAAGAACATTCTGGCCCACCTTGACATGGGACCCGGCAGCAGTTGCCGTCCTCTCATTTTAGTGATGAAGCCCCTTCTGCAATGCCCTTGGGAAGTTGACGAAGTTAGAAAGGAGCAGCTGTTGGCTACCGTTCTCAAGCACATGGAGGCCTACGGTCGGTGGCTGGACAGGCTCAAGCAGAGGGCCCAGCAATCCACACTTCCTGAGTCAGCAGACAATGAATCATGGGACCCTTCTGAACACATGGGTGTGCCCCTAGGACTGGGAGAGTCTGCAGGGCATGGACTCAGGTTGCAGGGGGGTTGAATAGGGACCACTAGACCTCCTGACCTATGTCAGTCTGATCCCAAAAGGCTTTATTTGGATGGATTTGCATAGGTTTGCATGGCCAGAATGTGTGGGGGTCCGCCCTCCCCCATCCCCAGTACCACCTTCACGATTTTCAAGGCACACCTAATACTGCAGTGCAAGTGTTCAGGTATAGAGGGGTGCTCCTAGTTGCTAGATCCAGTGTTGACACCTGCCGAATGATTGGGAGGAGCCCCCACCTCTGCCAGGAGAGTACACTGACATCTCTGCACTCATTGGGGAGCATTTGCTCCAGGTTACCAATGAAAAAATATGGAGAGGTGAATATGTGGACATATTTACCCTTCATTTTGCGGCACCATCCCTGACACTAGTGTGAAGTGGGATAAGAAAGAGAGTGAGTAGTTGAAGTGCCCCAAAGCCAAATCAAGTAGGCCAAAGGACCGTGGCATGTACTATATTGCATGAGTCATGCTCCAGGCCTTCCTGGAGTATGAGGCCGAGCTATCAAAGCATGCGGACATAGTGCAGTGGGTGATTCTTCGAGTCCAGGGACCTTGTTGTGTTATGATGAGACATTTAGGCAGCGAACGCTTATCAAGCCTGGATTACACTGTGATGTCCATGCACCTGACTTCTAGTTAGACCATCTCATGGACCATGTTCCAACAGTAGGCATGTACTCACATGGGGTGGGGACTTCAGGACCTATGATTCCACCCCTAGTGAGGGACACAGAGATGGCCTGGTCAGGGAAGTGTGCTGGGACTAAAATAACACAGATAGGTGTTTTCAATCCCTTGCAGATGTTGTCACTCATGCACCCACTGTTTTGGTCGTCAGTCTTCAGCTGCAGCAAGTATAAGCAATATGAGAACAGGAGTAGGCAAGCAGATGTGAACCCCACAAATGCTCTGGGAAAGGCACCAACCCGAGTACATCATGAAGCCCTTGAATGGGTTCTGTGGTACTACCCCGACCATGCTGCAGCCAACTACGTTATTCAGGGGTTTAAGGAAGGTTTCCTGGATTCCGGTTGTGGGTGCCAGAGTACACAAAAGGGCAGCCATCCTTAAGTCTTTCAATGGGATGGAACACATAGTGTGCACTAAGACTGATAAGGAAGTCAAGGAGGGTAGGGTTTCAGTACCATTTAACTCACCCCCCTAGGGGTTTCCCCCCAGGGGTTGTTCCAAAAGGTGTTTGGTGAGTTTTGCCTTATTCACCATCTCTCTTACCCCAAGGGATGTTTGGTGAATGTCATTTTACCCCCTAAGCTGTGTATGGTGCGCTACACCTCCTTTGACTCTCCACTCAAGATGGTGAGAACATGTGGCAAGGGAGCAATTTTGGCAAAGAGTGACATAAAGTTGCCATTCTTCCTGTGCCCTGTCCACCTAGATGACTTTGAACTGCTTGGTTTCAAATTCCAGGGCCAATTCATTTTGATAAGGCAATGTCCATGGGATGCTCAGTCTCATTCACAGCTTTTGAAAGGTTTAGCTCGATGCTTGACAGGGTGGTCTGGCAGGGGTTGGGACAATTGGAAAGTCACACACTATTTAGATGACTTCCTATTTGTCAGGAGGGCAGGCACTTCTGAGTGCGCTATGTTGTTGGCAGTGGACACCTTTCAGTACCTGACATATGATCTGGGTGTCCTGTTCATGCCAGATAAGACAGAGAGCCCAGCTACATCCTCAACCTATCTGGGGATAGAATTAGATACAGTGCATGCCGATGTAGCCAATTAATCTGTAGGACTGCTGCGGTCCCAGATCTGCATGGTGCATCATTTGCCTCTGCTCATGGGGCCTCACTAGGGGACCCAGACTGGAACAAATCACATGCCTCCAATCCCAAGCTAGGCGTCTTGGGTAAATGGGGGTTGGGCTTGCTTGGATTGATGCATAAGGAGGTGGGACCCAGGCTGTACTTCAGGGCCTCCTAATATTTGGTTTTGCACTACTGGGCCAGGTTTTATTTGTGGGAGGGGGTTCGGACAATAATTTGTGACTTTCTGCTTCATTATATCACAGAGGTGGATCAATCATACTCAGTCATTTAAAAAAACAACCCCCTCTCCAAATTGTATTACCAAAGACACAAAGTACCTCATAATCTTCCAACCAGCCCCAATCCCTATCCCCAGCTGCCAAATGCCCTACCAAACAGAAACATTTTACACCGTCTCTGGAAGATGCTCAGACTCTGGCTCAAGCAAACCTCTGGGGAGGGATTTCCATAAAACTGGGACAGATACTGAGCACAACCCTCTTGCGCACTTCCGACCCATGGACAAGAGTAACAGATGGAACCCACAGGAAGGCACTCCCGACCGACTGCAAGGGCCGTAATAGGGCATGGTATGGCAGGTGATCTTTCAGATATGAGGGGAGGTGGTGGAAGGTTCCCCACTTCTGCTGTAGCACATGTATTTAGTAGGACTGATGCGGCAACAGCTGTTACCACGCCGCGATTCCATTCCGCCATTTCAGAATTGCCCGCGCCACCCCGCGGCTTTTCTGCGGACATTCCGCTAATTCCGCTGGCATTCTGCAATTTTCAGAATTGCAGAAAAATTGCGGAAACTGTCGGAAAACTGCTGTTCTGCTATTTTGTGGCACTGGTGGAATGGCGGAAGTAGCAAAAATGTCATGTTTCCGCTATTTTGCGAAGCCTGTGGAAGTAGCGGAATAAAATTAGTGGAACTGCGGAAGTAGCGGAATGAAACTAGCGGAATGAAAGTCTCTGCCATGCCGTACCACTAATTGCGGAAACGCTATTTCTGGCGGAAATAGCTACCGCTGCGACATTCCGCTACAGCCCTAGTATTTAGCCTCTTGCCAGTCATGTGAGGTAGGAAAGTTCTAATATCTGCATTTTAAAGATGGGGAACTGAGGCACAGTTGGAATTAAGTGACTTAAACTCACATAAAGAGTCTGTGGAAGAGCTGGAACTGAAGTAGGCCTCCCACATCTGGTCCTGAAGCCATTTGAGACAATGTGTGCTTTCGGAAGAGACATGCTGCACGCTATTTTGCCTCTGGAAAAAACTCCAGAAGGCAAATGATACGTGTCTTGTGTCATGTAGGAAAACAAAGCCACATGGCTTTTGTGCCAATCATGCGCATCATGCAGAGCTTGAGTCCAGTTCTGCATGCTGCACACGATCAGTGCCAAAGCTGCGTTGCTTTGCTTTCCCACGTGACGTAAGCTGTACATCATTTGCCTCTAGCAGTTTTCCCTGGAGGCAAATAGCGTGTAGCATGTCTCGTCGGAAAGCGCCCAATTTGATAGCTTGCTAGCTCAGTGGCTATCTCTACACCGCCCATGGAATCCACTGTATCAATGAAGGCATAATTTGTGCTAAGGCTTGGCAAGGCTCAGTCCCAGTCCCTCTTCTAGACCCTGGTACTGCTGCTGCTCTGAAAGACCCCATCCATGGCTGGATGCAGAAGTCCCAGCCTCAGCCGCAGTCTCTTCCTGACAGGACTGAAGCCCTTTCACCCCTTTTAAAATTAAGCACTGGACAATGGGCGCTGGGCGTGGTTCAAGAGGGTGTGAGTGAATTCCCCCTGGCTGCTGCTTGGCCTCACCCCTTTCGAGAGCAGTGACACCCAGGAAGGGGGCGTGGTCACATCAGAAAGGGGTGGGACTTCCTTGTCCTGACCCTTTTCTGAGCCTCATGATAATGACACACTTGGAAAGTGACTTGGTCATGTCACAAAGATGTGGGGCAAATCAATTTTCCTGCCCCTTGAGTGCTATTCTGCCAGTGCCCTTGCACCGGACGAGACATATCTTCATCTTTTGGCTCTCAGCTTCTACTAAGCAGCCTTGAACTGCTTATGCGTCAGCTTTTTAAAACAACAATAAAAAGAAGTACAAAAGAAAAATCAGTGCCATGTATTTGCCATACCTTCAAGTCGAGCATTACTGGGGTGAAGACTGCAATGAGTTTTTGATACAACAGCCTTTTATCTTGCATCTCAGAGCAAATCTGTTCATTGCCTTTTAAAGAGTTTGCCAAAAGGGCCTTTGCTGGAAATTAACCCATGTTGTCACAGGGAGAGTAATATCCTGCGTTTATCACCTGGAATAAATAAATAGCGCGCGCTTTATGCTTCTGGCTTAATGAGGTTAAACTGAGCACAGATCAAGGCAAATATTGTGAACTCCAGTCCAGAAAAACACTGACTAGGAAAAGAGAGGCAATTGGAACAGAAACTACCAAAAGTTTTCTTGCATAAGAGCAGCAGTGTATGTTCTTGTTAATTAGATTATGCAACTGGGAGAGAGTGGAAATCGCTTGGAGATTTTCTCAGTGTTTGTTTATCCAGCATGAGTGCTATCTATCTGCAGTTTTTCCAGTTACACTGAATCAGCTGTGGCCATGTAACTTTCCAAATCCTTTTATGGCAGGGATTTGTGTCACTTATAGAATGGGTAGTGGCTGCTTTTTGTACACCTGGGGAACTCACCAGGTATGGAGGTAGCCCGTGGCATGCCCCTGGGTTACCTGCACACATAGGTGGCATGGTGGTGAGGAGGTGTCAGCGGTGGTGGCAACCCTAAAGTACTAGCACAAACCCACATCCTGAATGATGTGTGAAATTGTTACCACCTTCTGCGTTCTTCATGATCCCTTGTTTTCTGCACCCTGATGCAAGAGGTAAACCAATGAAAATACAAGAAATCAGCAGCGGTGTGAATTCTACAAGACAAAGCCAACACATATTAATGAAAATGTTTACAAGGGGGAAGGGTGTTGGCTTGATTAATATGGAATAAGCTTCAGTCCCTGCTACGTCACTTCCTGTTTGGGTGAAAACAGACATAAGGCTAACTCCAATTTAATGCCGCTTTAACCTTTCTTCTGCATGTTGCAGGGCTGCATAGGGCACCAATACAGCCTTGCAACATGCAGAAGAAATGGTAAAGTGGAATTAGCGTTATGTCTGATTTCACCCTCAGAGTCACCTTTTACCTCTGAGCAGCCGTAGAGGTGTGGCACTTCATGCTACCTCCAAACATTGCATACATATTGCAAGGGCAATCCACCAGCCCCTGTGCATTGTGGGAAATATCACAGAGAAGCCAGGAGGGGGATGAGACATAGAACTGCAGAGGAGTCAGCACCTGTGTGAACACACTTGCAAAGAAACACAGGTTAAAAAAAACTAGGGGGAAGGGTGTTGTGCTGCTTTAACATTTCTTATGCCTGTTGCAGGGCTGCATAGGGCACCAATACAGCCCTGCAACATGCATAAGAAATATTAAAGCAGTGTTAAAGTGGAGTTAGCCTTATGTCTGTTTTTACCATTAGTGTGTTTAGATGCAACTACCCTGCCTAAATTCTGGCTTCCATTTAACTTTTCTCTGGAGTAATTGATTTCTGCCCTTGTGGTAATTTTCCTGTACTCATGTGAACAGCCTGGGATACAGGACTTTTATGCCCAGGGACTCATGCTCATTGCACCAAAAAATGCAAAATTCTGCAGCAAAAAAACAAGCCAAATTCTGCAAATTTACTGCAAGCAAAATAAATATGCATAGTTTCTTTATTTTCATAATAGTACACATTTTATTCATGCAAATTTTCTTCCTGGCATGCAGTTACAACAGATTTTACCTATAACCACTATAAAAAACCCTCTCCCCCATGGCTCCTCAAAAGAAGTGATGCATTGCCCCTCAAAACTGCCCCTGGATTCCCACTCCTATTCCACAGCCCCATAAACACAAACTACCAGTGTCCAAAGTTCCTTCTTCTCTCCCCCAGCCTCTTAAACTTAAAACAAACACCCATGGACAGCCCACATGGGTCCTAGGTTAGCCCTAACCACTGGGACAGTCTTCCTTTTCAACCTCACATGAAATGAGTACACCCCCCAAATGGTTAAACCTGTTGAATCAACCCTGCCTGGACCAAAAATTGTAGTAACCTCTATTTGCTTACACTCCGTCGGGTATCTCTTTTGGTTATTTCGGGTTGAGTTTTTCAGTTTGGGGGCTGCAGCTGAGCGCCAATTCATCACAAATCAAAAAACCACAAAAAGCTTGTGAAGGGCTTGGAGACTCATTGGAGACAGCGTGTCCAAGGGACAATTGCATTTCCCAAAGAGCTGACAGTATCTCCTTCAAAAACAAAATGTGGAAATAAACTGTGTTCCTATAGAAAACTCTTCTAAGACTTCTGGCAGCGTTCGGGAAAGCTGGTTCGAATCAGAGGTGCGGGCTACACACAGGGCTCCTGTTGGCTTCCCTCGCTTGGGGAAGGGGGAGGAATTGTGTGAATGACCCCTCCAACTCAGATAAAGCTCTTGAGTCTGTATTTGAGAGGGGCATGACTGGAGGTTGATGGGACGGAAGGCCAGGCCTTCATGTTAACACACTGAAGGCAGAAGTGCTTCAGCATAATCAGGAGCAGAGATGGAACACAGCCATGCTGCTAGTTTGAATCTGACTTGTCTGAAGGTAAAATCGTGGTGATTAGGAGGCTGGGATTGTGCTGTATTCTAAAGAGATGAATGGCTCAATTCTGGACTTTATTAGCAGGGAATCTGAAGTTAATTCACTGAACAAAGGGAAACTCCATAAAGTTAATATCTCACACCTGTTCCATTTTGTTTTTTGGCCATTCACCCTTGACTTGGATTCCTTCAGGCTGCGGGGATGGGGGAAAGGACAGAGAGGCTAATTATGTTTGTTACTCATTCTTGTTGCACATCCAAGCCCAAGACATAATGGAAATCAGAAACACTAGCAGATCTTGCATGCAGGGCTAGGTGTCAGCAGTCCTAGAATCATAGGGTTGGACGTTCCCTCAAGGGTCATCTAGTCCAACTCCCTGCTTGAAGGCAGCCTATGACCAACATTAGCGGTGGCCACGGGCGCATTTACAGGAGAAGAATCAACTAACTATGCCCCAGGGCAGCTGAATCATCAGCTGCGTGTCTGTCGCGCCGCAGTTGCTTGCCCCAGACTCCTTTCACTGCTGCTTCTGCGAGCCAGCACTAATCAGAAATGCTTAGCCAGTACTAATGGGGGGCTCTGCCTCCTGTGGGAAGGCCCTGCACCCACCCATTGGTACTGGCTAAGTACTAAGGGAGTCTGGGACAGGGAGCCATGGCGCGACAGACACACAGCTGATGATTCAGCTGCCATGAGGCATGGTTGGTTGGTGCCCCTCATGTAAATGCACCTGTGGCCACCACCACTTTGGCCATAGGTGAGTTATGGCTCTGGTTGCGGGGAAGGACATTTAAGGGTGTGCTTAGGTTGGTAAAGAAAGAGATGGTCCAGGATATGGGTCTGTGCCGTGGATCCATTCTCTGCCCTCAAGTGTAGACCTCATCTCTGCTCCCTTCCTCCTAAGCGTGCTCCGACAGTGCTTGGAAGTAGGAGCTGGATTCATGAACCACCGGATCCAAGAAGTGGAAAAGAGTCTAAATTGGCTCGGCTGGCTCCCACTCTCCTGCTGTTTCGGCGTATATGTAAGACCTGGCTGTTCCATCAGGCTTTTGGCGAGGGGTGGGTGCGGGGATGGGGACTTTCCCCACATATTGGGGTATTTTTAAATTGTAATTGTAAATTGTTTTAAAATTTTATATTGTTTTAATGTTTTAATGAATGTTGTTCGCCGCCCCGGGCTGCCCTGTGGGCAGGAGGGGCGGGATATAAATTTTAAATAAATAAATAAAAACCAGTCACAAGCCAGTTTGGTCCCATAGCTTGCGGGTTCCCTACTTCTGCCTAGAATTACAGCAGCACAGACAGCTGTCGGTCCAGACTGTTTTTGAAAACATCCTATGAAAGAAATTCCACAACCTCCCTGAGTCCCTAGACAACCTATTCTATTGTCCAATTATTCTTACTGTTATGAAGTATTTCCTAATATTTAACCGAAGTCTACCTTGCTGCAGTTTAAACCCCATTCCATCTTTTCCTGTCTTCTGTAGGAATGGAGAACAATGGTTCATCTTTTTTGTGGCATCTTCTTAGATATTTGAAAACTGAATAACTATCGAATAGTGAATTCATAGATATTGCATAAGGAATTAACGAAGAGCAAATGAATGAAGTGCCGGAATATTTTTTTTTTGCAAACCACCTGCGAACTTCATTGTAAACTTTGCAACTGCGACACAGATTTCAAATGTGAATTTGCACAGACCCATTTGTAAAATTCTCTTTTTGATATTAATTTTGCTTCAAATGTGTGATGGAGTTCTGTGAGCCTGTTCTGGCTGTGTACTGAACTGTGGCACAACTTCAGAGACACCTCCACCCCATCCCCCATCTGTCACCCCAACCACCCTCAGCAGAATCGGTTCTGTAGAAAAGCTTTAAAAGAACACCCGTCCCTTATGCTAGTGGATGTTAATAATACCAGGTATACTATTAGCTACTTGGCTCTCTGTCATCATACATAATACCTCACAAAATTGCTTGGATAGCTTTAATTATGTTTGTGCCTTTTCTTTCAGCTTTGTTATCTTTTCCAGTTCCTTTCAGGATGGGGGGAGGCTCATGGGCTCTCTATAGCCTCTTTGTTTTCCCTGCTCAGGTATTAAATTGATGGCACAACAATCTCGGAGTACATTAGGCTTGCTTTCCTGCCCTATCTAAATGTAGGCCTTGTATTACCTTCCCTGCCCCCGCTGCCACCCATTTGTCCGCTCCTGTGAGCCAACCGTACATGGAGCGCCCAAAGAATGGGCTTGCAGGAATGCACCTCAAACAGAGCCAAATTGTTCAAACTGCACGAAGAAGGGATGAGAAAAGAAAGGAGGGAAAGGTGGGGGAGGCTGGGAAAAAGAAGAAGAAAAACATTCCTTGTCCGTTGAGTTTCTCTGGAGATATTTGGATGATAGTACAGTTAACTTTTCTGATGGGGGTGGGGTGGGGTGAGGAGGCAAACGCTAACAAGAGCAAGGTTTTGTCGGCACAGTGGCCTACTCAGGAAGGTGACATTTGAGAGAACAATCGCCAGGCTGTTTCTCCATGGCTGCTCTATGAATGAGGCTTAAGAAAAGGTGTCCTTGGCCTCGTGCTAATAGTCATCCCCATCATTCCTCCCAAGCTAAGGCTGCCTTATGAAACAGGGGCAACATAGCTTATAAACAAAGCACTATAAAAGATCAGATGGTGGTACGCTCCCACTTCATTTCGCTGCCGGGAGCAGCTGCTTGTACATCATAACTGAAAGCCGGCACGAGCCATCTATTCCTGACTGGGTGGGCCACCCTACCTGCAAATTTAGCTGACTCCATATTAAGCTTGATTCTTTCCAGATCAGAAAAGAAAACTTTAAAAAAAAAAAAAAAGTCAGTGCGAAGGTTAGGGAAAAAAGCAAAAAAACTCTTGGGATTTTGGAAATTGTGATTTTTGAATTTAAACATCTCCAGCCAATGAGCTGGTAAGCTGTTGTCCGATGGGAAGTGCATTGTGGTCTCCCTGCAGCGTTTGCCAGGTTCTCCTGGTCGAATAGGAGGCTGGTTGTGAATCCACTGGCTGCAGTAAGGTAGCTGTGAAAGAAAGAGAGGATAATCCATGTGGTAGCTCCATTCAACTCCAGAGGGAGCAGATTGCTCTTCATTCAGAGAAGACTCCATGTGCCAAGCCACAGCATGCTGAAGAGAAGGAAGATGGATGTTAGGATCATTTGGAATGAACTCCTGTTTAAAAAGGAATAATGACGTTGCTGCTTCTCTTCCTGTCCTGGGTCTCATTTATTCAACTGATGGGACGTGTCAATGAAATGGGAATCAAATAAGATCCTGCACCGACGTCAGAAGTGTTTTATGAACCAGGTGACAAGATTAATGAACAGCAGCTCTTAACAACTAACAGCTTGGGAGCCACCAGCTATTGAAACTTCCCAGTAAGCTTTGCTGAAAACGGCGTGGAAACTCATCTCTTGAAATAGGCCACAACTGTATTACGATGATCAGGTGGAGATGAACTGAGTGTTATGCAGGTTATTATTGCCCAACTTTAGGGCTTCCCTTGCCCCATTTCTGTTAACATTTTGACTCGTTTCCTTGAAGCCTGAAGGAATACTATCTGTGAGTAATGCTTGTCATATATCTACCTATGTGGGTGAATTCTTTACATATATCTGCATAGACACATAAGCGATGAGTTGGGAGCGAGGGTGCTAAAGGGGTGGACTCAGGATGCAGAAGGGTCCAAATCATGGATCCATGCAATGGATCCATCCATTCGCCATCCTCAAATGCATGCTCTCATCTTCACCGCCTTCCCTTGAGCTCACTCTTTCAGTGCTTGAGGGTGGGGAACGGGATCCAGGGGCCAGATCCAGGAATGGAAAGGGGCCAAATGAAAAGAGCCATGGGCCAGATTTGGCTCATGAGCTGACGATTCCTCACCCCTGGTGTAGTAACCGGACTATGCCGTTTCCCTCTTCCTGACCGCTCTCTGCCTCGAATGGCGGCAAAGTACTGGTGCAATCAGGTGATCTATTTTTCTTGCCACTAGTTTTGAGCTGGGCTTTTAGTATTTCTTGTAGTCTACCCAACCTTTCCCCTTTTGTGTAAGGCTGATGTCATGCTGGCAGAGTCCCATTGGAAGGTCGCTGGCTTGAATGCTTTTATGATCACAGATTGTACAATGATGTCAGCGGTGTGGGAGGAGCTTAGCAAAAGCCATCAGTGCAGTAGAAAGTCAATTTAGAATAGATCATGAGCTGTGAAGTACCAGTGTCGTCATGAACGAATACAATACTGCAGAAGTTTCCAAACTGTGGGTTCGGATCCCAAATGGATTTGTATCTTCTGTACGGGGTGGGGTGGGTGTCATGATTTTGATATATTTTGATATATTTTGCTTGTCTTTGATGCTGTTTGGGGTTATGGCACTATACTTAAGTCTCAAAATGGGGTCACAGGACATTTTTTTTTTAGGGGGGGGAACCATTGGTGTAATGATAATGCCCTAGAGTCAAGGTATGCAAGTTTTATGCAACGAACTTGCTCTTTGACCTTTCCCAAGGTCAAAAATCAATTAGGTCACTTAGCCGCTCTCTGCCTCAGTTTCCTCACCTGCAAAAGGGGGATAAAACTCCAGAGGAGATGGGAGACATCATTAACTAATGAGTTTCAGTGGCTTGCAACACAGAAAGAGACCTCATGGGTGGAATTAAATTTGCAATGGGGTTCATTAAACTCTTGAGAACAGGCTTTTAATGCACCCAAACCAAAAAGGAGTGAGAGAAATGTAGCCATTGGAAAAAATTTCCTGCTGACACTGGAAAAAAAAAAAAGACAAACCCAAAGAATCTGTAAACAATGTCTCTCCCTCTCTGTGTCACTGTATCTGATTGGACATTGAACGAAAGGGGAAGCCAAGGGGGGTAACCTGCAATCACTCCCGTATATGTAGAATTTATTTAGACCATAAGCTCTTTGTTGCAGGAACCTATTATCTGTTTGGCACCATTTGCCTATTGGAAAGCCCCATAGTTGCTTGCGGCACTGTGCAAATGACAAAGAAGAAATCATATTTTGCACAATCTCGGCAAGTAATTCAATTGCTGACTGCAGTCTGCTTTCAAAAAGAATTAAGCCGGCTTCTAAAGACACACCCTGGAATGGGTGTGCAGGCTTCCAGTCAAAGGCATCCTGAATGGTTGTGTTAACACACCAAATTGTGTGTTTCCCTTTAAGAAGCGATGGCCATTCAGCCTGTGTAGGGGGTATGAGGGGGTGGGGATTTGAGAGCAGGTTGGCTTGTAGCCATTGGCTGCTGGCAAATAATCCTAATAATCCTTTTTCTTTAATGTGTTTATTTTTGTTTATTTTTTGTTGAAGAACAGGGAGTTGTGTATTTGGGCTCTAGTATAAGACAGCTCAGGAGGAAGTTGCTACCAGGTGGATTAGGTGGCTAGTGGGACTTAATTGGCAGATGCCCTAGGCTACCATAAAAGAAACTGCAAGGGGAGTGTTAATGCTTCGTCCAAGTTGCAGTGAAATGGTTTTAGTGTTTAAAGCTATTGAAATGGCAGTACGGCTGGGAGTGCTTCAGCACTGTGTGACGCTGCTTGTCTGGGGATCTGGGGAGCAAGTGCAACATTATATAGAAATCTGGGAGAGCTGGGCATGGTTCAACTTCTGTGTGTGTAAATGAGGAATATAAAGTTTGTACGTACTAGAGCAGAAATGTGTATTTTACCCACATGGAGAAGCCTGTCAAATCTATGTTCCCCAAACTAAACAATGGTGGTTCATGTAGAAACGGATATCTCTTTCCAAACTGCCAGGTACCCATTTCAGTTGGTCTGTTTTGATTTTTTTTCAACTTTGGGGGGAGGTGGGGGGGTTGTTTTGGCTATTTCAAAATTTCAGTCATATCCATATTTTGGTTGTCATTTAAGCACGATTTACATTATTGTGTATGTGTAATTGCTGAAAATAATGCAACTAAAATACTGAAGTGGCAAAAGAAAAAAATAAATAACCAAAGCAAAAAAAATCAGAGATCCGTAAAACGAAATAAAATAAAATAAAATAAAATGGAATACCAACACCACCCAAATTAGATGCTGGCTGTGGATATTGTTTGGGTATGCAAAAGGATACCATGAGACCCCCCCAATACATGGAAAGACACCGAGTCTGCACTTTTCTGGATTCAGCCCTGCACGTAGTCATGCGATGGCAGAACCTCTGAGAACAAAGCTCAGTTTTCCTGATTCTGTTACCTAGGGAAACCGTTCTCCTTCTGGGGGGACCATTGTGAAATTAATAAATTGCCACAGACTTAAGAGAGGTTGAAGGAGCTCATTGGGAGAAGAGCTGAGGGATGTGCTCAGTGCAGAGGATGGCAAAGGAAAGGTCACAGGAACATGCTCACGGGGAAAGGGCCTGCCCGTAGTCAAGCTCTGACAGAAAGGAGGGGTGGGGGTATCAAAAGGTCCAATGGGAGGCACATATATATGTATCACATTCAAATAATGCAACAGGTGTTGCACTATCTCTCTGAACCTTCTCTTTGCCTTCACCTTCATCTTCCCTAGCTTTCTTCCAGTGGATGCTGGTCATTAGGGGCAGATGGGGCTTTGTCCCACCAGAAATCAATAAAAAGAAAAATATAATTAAGACTGACTAAATTTATTTTTATGTAACTGTGGCTATGCTTACTAATACAGAGAGAGAGAGAGAGAGAAAGAGAAGGGATGGGCAAATGCAGTTCGGAAGTTCAGAGTTCGAACCGAACTCAACCAGTTCGGTCAACCGAACCGAACTTCGGAACCGAATTCGATTTTCGAACCGAACCGAATTTCCGAACTCGGCTCTGTTCGCCCACCCCTAAAAGATAACATTCCATTTAGTTCAATGGGGTTTGAATTTCTGAATTTTGTTTGGAAGTTTGGAGTTCGGACCGAACTCGAATAGTTCAGTCGACTGAACCGAACTTCCGAACCGAACCGAATTTCTGAACTGAACCGAACCGAATTTCTGAACTCGGTTCTGTTCGCCCATCCCTAAGAGAGAGAGAGGACTACGTACTTGGATAGTCCAGTAACAGTTCTTGGGGCTAGCAGGTCCTAGCCCTATTGGCTGGCATTAGCAAGTTCCTTTCTCCAGGTACCTAAGACTATAGATGGAGCAGCTTAGGGTTGGCCCTGAGGAGTGTTTCTGGAGTGCACTAGTAAGTGGCTCTGCTGTTACTTCATCTACCCATTGAAGCTGATGCTGCTATCTCCACTTGGGCTCCATGCCAGGAGGGACTTCTCGCTGGGTGATGACAAATCCCCTTCCTCCTCATCACCTTGTGCTTCTTGGCCCACTTTTGCTGATGGCTGGTCAATAGGGAGATACTTCCTTTCTTTTGAAGCACCAACACTAAGCAACCTGGAGGGGGAGAGAAAGAACTTAGGCCACTTTTAGATACCCCTTCTCCCCCCGCGCATATTCTAGCTGCGAGGGGGTGGGGGGAATGCACAGCCAGGATATGAGTGGGGATTGACTGGTCTGAAAGGCCACCCCCCTGCACGATTTTGCCAGCAGAGACGCGCAGGGATGCAGGGCAGGAAATTGAGCTCTGCATCCAAACACATGTCTGACGGCAAAGCCGAGTGGGGTAGTGGTGGTGCATATCCTGGCTGTGCATTCCCCCCCAACCCCCCGCAGCCAGAATATGTGCACACGGGGGGAGGGGGGGGGATGTCTGAAAGTGGTCACAGTCTGGGGCTTCTGAGCCTGTGGTAGGGTCAAGCAGAGCAGGACACAGTCTGGGCGCAGGTTTGGGTTGTGGAGGTGACTGAATTTCTTCTTCTGCTCCGCACAAGGTTAGGGTGCAGAAAACTGCTTGTGGTGAGGAGGGAGGGTGGGATAAAAGTTTTAGTCTCCTGTATCCCACACCCCTCCTCAGCTTCCAGTAGGGCCCCAATGGGGAGTCTAGACTTGGTTGCTCCCCATATGGGACCCACTGGCTCTATAGTAAAGGTGGGAAACCTCAGGCCCTGGAGCTAAATGTGGCCCATGGGCGGCTAGTTTTGATTTGGCCCCTTTCCCATTTCTGATCTGGCCTCTGGATCCAGTTCCTACTGACAATGACTGGAAGAGTGAGCTACAGGTAAAGGAACAGAGATGAAGGCATGCACTCAAGTATGGGGGACCGAGTCATGTCACAGATCCATGATCTGCACCAGAGACCCTAAACACCGTCACTCCCAACTTCTATGCGACCCTCAGAGCTTGTGCTAATTTTCAAAGTAGCCTCTAGTAGGGAAAATGTTCCCTGTTCCTGCCCTGTAGGAATCCTCTCTCTCTCATGAATGAAAGAAAACAAGATGATATCCCTGTCCCCAATCTGCATTTCCCGGTTCTGGACAGCCTGTCTTCACCCACCATCTTTCTGATGCGATCCCGCCCCCAGGCTCCCTGGAAAAAAAAATTGCAGCCGTGCCCTGGATAACCTGGGAAAATGGGGTTTAACCTAGAGCACAGGAGAGCTCAAACAAATAGCGAATTCTAGAGCTGACACATGGTTAATAACCCAAACTCTGGATATCTAATTGGTGGACTGAATGGCATACTGCAGCAGTTATCCAATGACAGTGACGACATAACGGACCACTTTTCTGTGTTCTGTCATTTCTGCTACTTCTGGACTCCTCTGCATCTAGGTATTGAATGAGAAATGGAGTTCAGCTTGGAACCAGGGACCCAGGGGTCAACAGGAGAGGAATTATGGGCAAATGGAACTACGTGGTAACTGCAGAATGGATGGGAGAATGTAATGTGACAACTTGGTAAATGGCTCAAAGCGGTGATACAGTAATGGCTGTTTTTACATGGATGCCCCCCCTCCCCATTGCTCGATGTTCGGGCGGGTGTGCGGTGGCGGGGGGCAGGCCGTGTATACGCCCGCTGTCTTATACACATCTAGATGTGTATAAGAGACAGGCCCTACAGGACTGCTCCCTGAAGNCACACGCCCACAAACACCCGCCGCACACCCACCTCTACCCACGGACAGAACGGACCCACCTACACTCGCCGCGCCAAATCACTCACCCCGTCCGTGTAAAAACGGCCAGTGTGCAACATGGTTAAACCATCAGTTAGTAAGTGGTTACTGCTCAGCTACCACAAATCCAATGGGCATTGATATCCATGTGGATAACTGTTGCAGCTCTACTCCTATTACTTATCATTTTTATACTGCTACTGGTTCTAGGCGTACACAGTGCTTTACAGTCACAGATTTTCAGAATCAGGTCCCTGCCCCATAGACTTACAATCTAAGTTGGACACGGGTGAGGGGAACACACACACACACACACACACACTCCCATTTTACAGATGGGAAACTGAGTCTGAGAGGTTGTGACTTGTCCAAGGCCACCCGGTGAGTTCATGACCAGGGCAGGATTTGACCATTGGCTTCCCAGGTCTAAATCCAGCACCTTATCCACTACACCGCACTGGCTCTAACCCAGAGACTCTAGAGCCCCGTTTCCCATCTTGTTGCTCATGGGTGGGGCATCACATTGCCCACAAGGTCCTACTCTGTGGCTTGTTGAGCTTGGGGAAGGAGAAAGGAGTGAGGACAGGGCAGTCAAATGAATTGTTAACGAAAAGCAAATCCACTAATATGTGTGAATATTTTATTTTTAAAAAAAGAGTTCTTTTAAAAATGTTTTCCAGTCACGTCGGTTATCAATGAAGACGTTTTAAATTTGCACAACTTCATGCAAATGTATGCAAAAAAATGAGTGGTTCACCATAAATCTGGAACTTTGAAAGTGGCTCCTGACCAGAAACAGGCTGATGACCACTGCTCTAGAACAAATCCAGAGAGGTGGTCTGTGGTAGCCCTAATGTTTGCTATAGTGGCGCATCTAGATCTCTGGTAGTATTATCTGTGTTCTCAACGTACCAAGACAACTGATTCCACAACCTAGGTCACAGGCAGGTCTTGGGTGTTTGTTTCTGAGGCTGTGACCCCAGGGGATGTTGCTTTTGGCCTCGTCATTCCCTGATCTTTTGCCTGCTCCTCATCGCTTTCCGTGTCAACAGCTAGAGGAGCTTTTTCATCTTGCGTCTCAGCAATACCTGGCTCAGAAGGGTAATGAACTAGTGCTGACATCCCAGCCTTCTGCATGTGTTCCTGCTGGGAGGAGTCCTCCCCCCACTCCTGAGTAACTTAGGAGCTGGCGATAGTCTCTGAATGACAAGCTCATTAAGGAAGAATACAGAAAGAAAACAGGAGTCAGGAAGGTCCCTTGGGCCAAACTGACGGCAAGGAAAACTCAGGAACTTGGCAGCATTTGGCACTGATTGGAGCTGGCTCTGAGAGAGACAAGTTGTTTTTCTGGATTAGAGACTCATCCCTCCCTTTGACCTCCTCGTCACCCACCAAACCCAGCCAAAGCTACAGGGTGCGAGTGTGGATTCAAGGTTTGTGAGGTCTGAGTGAGCCACAAGAGTGGAGGGTTAGGGACAGGGGTATCCCTCTCCCCCCCACCCCCCCACTATGAAAGATCATTCTTGATTGTTGGGTTGTTGTTGTTTTTTGGTCTCATCAAGAATGCCAGTTTTCAATTCATTTTGGGATCTGAGAACTGGCATCATCTCAGCTTAATTCCTGAGGAGAACAGATAAAAATAAATCATTGTACGTTTGCAAAATGGCCACCAATTTTTCTTTGCATGCGTAGCCCTACTCCAAAATGACGACGACACTGTCAGCTGCCCTTTTCCAAAATGGCAACTTGGAAAAGGGCTACGTTTATGAAGAATGGAGCATTTTACGCATGCACAGGGATATTTTTTCCACTCAGAAATACCAGGAATTCGGGGCATTCTTGGATTCTTGGTATTTCTCATGAGAAGCTAAAATGCGGCTCATTTCAGCCCTACCACCAGGTTTTACTCAGAGTCTCTAGATTTTAATTCATCATCTCTGGGCTCCAGGTGAATCCCTAATTTCTCTGTGTTGCAGGGCGTGTCATAATACCAACAAAAAACAAGTGCGGGTGCTATGCCTAGAAAAGGATCATGCCTGGGCTGGCATTCAACAAAGTGCAGATGCTGATGTAGAGCACCTAATATGAAACAGCTGGAAAGGCCCAGAGTCTTATGGGTATAGAAGTAGAAAGCCTCAGTATTCATGGGGAAGCTCTGAGAGATGGACTAGTGCTGCAGTTGCTGGAAAAAGAAGCAGGAAAGGGTTCTGTCTATTGTGGGATGAATTAAAGCCTGCAGGAGAAGCATCAGAGGAGATCCTAAGGAAAGCCAGCCTATTCAAGGATTTCAAGGTGGGACCTAACTATCATATATGCGGGGGGCATTTCTTTATACAAGGCTGTTGGTGGAATGGGCTGGCTCTAGGGGAGGTAGAGGCAAGACTCAGGTGCAAAACACAGCTTCTTAACAGGATGGCGAGCAGGACTGGGTCTGAATCAGAGCAAAAACCACAACATTTCCTGCCCCACCAAGCCACAGCTGGGCTCTTTATTGGCTCGCGCCAGTGTTCCATTTTGAGAGGGGAGGGGGAAAGCGAGTCAGAGACCTGCTCCTGGCAGCGCTGACTAGCTCTACTGCACGAGTCTGTTGCAACCTGGTTCTGGAGCCTGGTGCTTCAGCTCAAGCTATAAAAACTCACATCTTTAGCTTTGGAGTTTTGTAGCCAGTTCCTTGTGCATTGGCTAAAATGGCAGCTGAGCCCCAGGAGCTGAGATGGGGAGTTCTAGGATAGTTCTGGACCTTATGGATGTCTTTACACATAACACCAATGGATGTCTGGATGTGTGTTTTGACCCTGATACGAACACCAGTTTGGCCCTGTGTTCACCGTGTGGCGCTGCTTAGACACGCAGTCCATCTTGGGGCAAATTGGTGTTTTGCTCACCACCCGATCTCGGCACGTAAGCGCTGCCGCCTCGTTCCCCGTGTTGTACCTACTAACGCACCATGCAATATCATTAGACACAACGTTGGCCACATATTCGGTCTGAACACGCAAATTGTCCTTGTGCAATGGTGCTCACATCGTATGTTCAACGGGTGGCCAAATTGGTGTTGGGATTGTTATGATGCTCACGCACAATGGCCAAACACGTACTTAGGGGTTTTGACACCAGATCTTTGTTATGCCTAAAGATACCCTATGATAACCTCACGCCTCTCCTCGAAGACCCATGTTTGTGTGAAAACACCAAACCCAGAGTAGCTGTCCCAGAAAAAGCTACAGCAACTGTGCTGGGTTTTGGCTAATATGGAGACCATGTGCGTCTCTACACACAATGCTTGCCATTCTTTTGGCCATCTAACATGGGATCGGAGGGAGCTTGTTACATTTGGTCATTCATACATTTGGTCATTCAAACACCGGGCTTTGCCTTTGAGGAAATGTAGGTTTGTAGCCTGGAATATATCCAGGAAATTCCCAAGGAGACCCCCAGTGCAGCTAATAATATGGCACACAATTAATGTTTGTTCACACCCATTTGGTCAGCCAAGTCACCATTCACTGCACTGAATCACTTGATATTGACCAAGCTCCTGTTATCCTGGTCAATATCATGCTCGGCTTGGCTTAGAATGAAATTGACTAGAGGAAAAGGGAGCCTGGTTACTTTCATTAAGCGACAGTGTGGGGCTGGGTTCCCTGTGCCACAACTGATAGCTGACACAGAGGGAACAAACCCCCTCAACCAAGGGATTCCCTTTTCCCCTGCAGATGGATTTCTCTGTTCCCCTCTTGCCAGATGTCTGGTGGAGAGATGGGTTCCCTGCATGCCACCTGAAAACTGATCAGACAGGATGAGACCACTTCAGCCAGGAGATTCAGATCCATTCTGTGTTTATGCTGCCATCCAAATGACCCCCCCCCCCCCCCCCGGTGGACAGAGTACATTTTGGGATCTGAGAACCGGCGGCATCTCAGCTTACTTCCTGAGGAGAACAAATAAAAATGAATAAATAAATCACTGGGCATTTGCAAAATGGCTGCCAGACTGTTCTTTGCATGCACAGCCCTTTCCCAAAATGACGGCGACGCGGCCAGCTGCCCTGTCCCAAAATGGCAACTCTGAAAAGGGCTACGTTTATGAAGAATGGAGCATTTTGTGCATGCACAGGGATTTTTCTCCCCCCCCCCCCCCGAGAAATGTCGGGAATTTGGGGAGTTCTCAGATTACAGAGCGACATTAATATTTGATCAAACTGCTCCACCTTGGGATGATATCACAGTTAGTAAAGTGAGGTTGATTCCCCCCATTTTAACGTAACGGGGTTTTTACGCAGATGTGGGGGTGCTCGAGCCTGGATGAAGTCCATGGGTGCATCCCTGCATCTGCTCACTTGCAGCCACACCTGGTTGCATAGGTACAGCCATACCTGCTGCTAGGGTGGCCACACCTCCCCTTTAAAAGAGGACACTTATGAATAATACATGTTGCAGGGCCGCATTGGTTCCAGTGCGGTCCTGCACCATGTATCCTTCATAAGCGTCCTCTTTTAAAGGGGAGGTATGGCCACCCTACCTGCTGCCCCATCTCTCATGATTTCTTTACAGGATACCATCAAAGCGACACACCTCGGGTGGTGTAAATTGGCCAAACTCTACTAAAGTCAACCCCCATATCAAAATAATCCCCCCCTTGCCAAATTACTAATAATACCATATCCATGTTGTTTGCTTTGCTTTTCCGATCCTGGCCTGTGGGCCTCAAGTGGCTGCATTGTTGCTCTTAATCAGATAAATCTGGCTTTGAAATAGACCCTGGGGTTCGTGTACATACGTGTGTTTATACATTCAAATCTTCTCTAATCCGTCCTCCTGTAAACACTATCTGAGCGAGCATGCCTAGCCAATGGGGATGAGTCGCTTCAGCCAACCTTTGCAGAGACTGACATCTCTCTTGTCTCTTTGGGTTTTCCTCCTGCAGCCAATCTTCTCGACGTGGACTTGTGGTCATGCCAAAACGCCACTGCATTCACCGGCACTCCATGCAAACAAAATGGAGGGGAGAGTAGACTGTGCTCTGAGATAGGGACTGTGTCTAGGGCAGGGATAGGGAAATGTTCCCCTTCTGAAGGCCACTTTGCAAATGAGCACAAGCCCTGAGGGACAGATAGGAGTTCCTCCTCAGGATGGAGGAAGAAAGGAAGAAGAGGAGGGTCTAGATTCTGGATCTATGCTATGATGCCATCTCCTATCCTTGAGTTCATGCCGTCATCTCTGCCCCCTTCCCCTGAGCTCATTCTTTTAATTTTTAAGGGTAGGGGTAGGCCAGATCCAAGAACCAGAAAGGGACAAATAAAAGACAGGTGTGGGCCACATCTGGTCCCTGGACCCAAGGTCTTTCAGCCCTGCACTGGGGTTACAATCATCCGTATTTTGACACATCATTTCCAGACTCTCAGTCAGGGATGGGGAACCTCAGACCCAGGGGCCAAATGTGGCCTATGGGAAGTTTTTATGTGGGCCCTTTTCCATTTCCTGGATCTGGCCCTTGGATCCAGTTCTTACCTCCAATCGCTGAAAAATTGAGCTCAAGGGAAGGGAGCAGAGATGAGGTCATGCAGACAAGGCTAGGGGCAGTTCCATAGCACAGATCCATGATTTGGGCCCTCCTTTCCTTGAGTGCATCCCTTAAGTACCCCCGCCCCAACTTCTCTGCGGCCCTCAGAGCTTGTGCAAGCTTTCAAAGTGGCCCCTGAGAAGGAAAAGGTTCCCCAGCCCTGCTGTAGGTGAAACTCCAATTTACAGCTGTAACAAATAGTTTATTATTATTATTTATTTTAAATTGGGATTATACTTGCATTTTTTGGATAGCCTTCTGAATATGCGAATAATGTCCACATCCAAACCGGATTTTTGTATAGCCACTTATTTGAATACTCTGGTTCGGTTATTTTGTTTATTTTGCTATTTGGTTACTTTCCGCCAGTAATTGTGCAGGAGCACTAGTGCTATAACTGGCAAAATGATATCACTGAAGTATTCAAAGCAAAAATAATCCAATTCAAATTACCAAAATGGTACGGTATCACTATTGGGTAAGGAGGAGCAGACTTGTAGACCATGCCAGAATGAAGGCTGAGGTAGAAGGAGCTGAGGTAAGCAAGGGGGAAAGGCCGCCACTCTGGGTTTTGGCCCAGAGTCTTGGGGATCTGGGGGGAAGTCCTGGTTTCTCTGGGTCAGTCAGGGATGCCCCCAGTAACCCAGAGAAAATGGGCTTCAGGTGGCCATGTCAGAAAGAGGGTCAGACTGTGGGGACTTTCCTGCCCCCTATGGAGTTCCATAAAGGCCATTTTTAGATGGACCCCCCTAGGGGTGGGTCTGTGAGTGCTGCCGCGCACTTCCGGTGCATTGGGGGGAGGGGGCCTTCACACGGTGGTGGATAGGGGTGTGATCATTGTGTACCTGCACCCACACATGGAGCAATCGGGAAAACCCCGGGTCGCTCGGTGCGGGGGCATGGGTGGGTGGTGCGTGGGTCACGGGAGCGTGTCTTCACTCACGCTGCTTTCAGACATGCCCCTGGGTCCATGGGGGATGGATGGACCCCCATGGGCGCGTCCTGACTAAAAAGGGCCAAAGTCACAGTCCTCCATAAGGGGTGGAGCTATGTCAGAAAGAGGTGTGACTATGTCTTTGCCCTGCTCCAGCCAATGTGGCTCCACCCCCTCTGGGTGAAAATCCAGAATGAGATGGTAACAACAATGGCGGATACAGCCATGTGAATGACCATGTGACCCAGACCAGATCAATCTCTACAGAATCTGGCTGGTCCCACTGGCCTGGGCCAGGTTGGGCACGCTTTCTGCCCAAGCCCCTCAAGCTCAAACTGGGCTAGGATTCCTAGTGATCGGAGGTCTTGCTCTTCCAAAGCAGAGCGATGTCATGCTGCTCAGTAGGAAGCATGGCCATGCTGGAAAAGAGTGGAATGCCTTAGCCCAGCACTTCTCTGATGTAGCTCTGCCTTCTATGGAGAGCTGTGATGGGGTGAGATGGGGGGCCTAGGACAGAGCCACTAGACACATTGGGTTGAGGTTAAGAAGATCCTGGCTGCATCTGCTTGGGCCCAAATTTCCAGCCCGAAAAGGGCTCTAGTGGTGCAGTGGTTAGAGACTCTCTGAAATTCTGTTCTCTGACAAGACACTGTGCTTTATTCCCAGTTTCATGACATTCCCAGTTTCATCAACATTCATGATTTGTTTCTCCTTGGAATTTTGATAGTAGGTGTCCTGAATTTTGATGGTTAGAAATATCCCGCCCCACACTCACTCAATTATTAAAAAAACCCCTAATATTCATCCAGATCGACCCAGATAAAATACAAATCAAGTCTTTGTTTTTCCCTAGCAAACAACAATGATCAAAGTCACGCTTTAAAACCTGCAAGCCTCGTCAAATTTTTTTAATGGAATAGCAGCTTTCCCCCCCTTCTGTATGTGGTCATCAAACTTTTGGCCACCACAAGCCTTCCTAGAGCTCTGCATGAGTCAAACTTGTCCTCGAGTCGAGAGTCAAATAGCCTGTAACTTAGATGTATTCTGCATGGGGAGCAGGGTGGCAAGGGGACCATGAAGGTGGCAGTGCAGAGTGAGTTCCTCTTTCTATTTTATTTAGATTAGGTTCTGCTCAGCGGGGCGATTTCTTAATTAGAGCAGCCTAGGCTTGCAGGCCTGTAGCTTCGGACCCCTGCTCTGCCTTCTAAGGTTTCACAAGGGAAGTTGTCGTGCCTTATTTCCTGAGCTCTAATATTTGAGCAGTGTGCAGTGATTTCAATGGGAGGAAAGGACACGTAATTTAATCATCTTTATTAGATTTTTGGGCTGGGGGTGGAATGGGGTGAAGGGAATTGTGTCCTTGGTTTGTCTCCTGACTTTGTTTCTTCTAAGAGATGAGATTTCAGAGTTCTTTTGACAAGGAAATGGAACTTGAAAGCTAAATACTGTCTTTAGGGAAGGTGCTAGGTTAAATTTTAATAAGAAGGTCTAAAATAGTCACTTAAAAAAAATAAAAATTATAGGAAGAATTAAGCTTTTGGATGGAGCTGTCATGAATTTATTAACATCCAGCTGTGATTTGGATTTTTGGCCCTTTTGGTTTTGTGACATGGAAATCTCTCTCATCAAAATGAATCTGGAAATCACTCTGTGAAGGCAACAGACAGACAGAAACGACAAAGGTACAGAGTGATACCACATTCTCACCTTATGACGGTGACTCCTGCAAGCCAAAGACACGGTGCGGGAAGGAGGCGGAGGCTGGAAGTACAGCCGGCGCGAATGGGGTTTTGCCACGACGTCACTCGTGAATGACGGGGATCAAAATCCAGTCCTGTTATTCACTGGTGCAAAACCCCATTCGCACCGGCTGTACTTCTGGTCCCCGCTTCCTTCCCCCGCGGCATTGTTGGCTCGTGGGAGTCACCGCCATAAGATGTGAATGTGGTATCAGTCCTCCACGCTGGATCAAAATTCTTATCTTGTCAATTTTATCAACTTTCCAAAGAGAAATAGTAACATTTAGTAGCCACAAGGATTAGAGCCCCATGTCTTCTCTAATGGGAACTCTGGGCGTATGGGGTGGGAATGCCATACATTGGCATGTATGTCAGTGGCACTCTGCTGTCACGTACGTTTCCTCCCAGAGTGGCACCGGGGTCAACCCACTTCTTGAAAACAGACTTAACGCTAACTCCACTTTAACACTGATTTAATATTTCTGATGCATGTTGCAGGGCTGCATAGGGCACCAATACAGCCCTGCAACATGCACAAGAAATGTTAAAGCGGTGTTAAAACGATATCGAAGTGGAGTTAACGTTTAGGGATGGGCGAACGCAATTCGGAAGTTCGGACTGAACTCGACCAGTTTGGTTGACCGAATCGAACTTCCGAACTGAACTCAATTTTCGAACCGAACTGAATTTCCAAACTCGGCTGTGTTCGCCCATCCCTAAAAGAAAATATTCCATTTAGTTCAATGGGGTTTGAATTTCTGAACTTTGTTCGGAAGTTCGGAGTTTGGACCGAACTCGAATAGTTCGGTTGACCGAACTGAATTTCCAAACTCAGTTCTGTTTGCCCATCCCTATTAACGTTGTGTCTGTTTTCACCCTTAATTTCAGCTACCTGTAACCGCTGCAGCAGGAATGGGGAATGTCATGCCGTGCACTGAGTTTGGGGTCCCCTCCTTAATTACAACCCCGATTATGCTCATGACACATTTAATAGGGTGGGGAGCCTCTGCGCCATGGGCAAAATCTAGCCTGCTGCTTTATTTTATTTGGCCCCTTCTAATTCCTGGATGTGGCCTATTGATCCCAGTCCCTATCCTCAAGCAACAAAAGACTGTGTTCAGGGGAAAAGAGCAGAGAGGAGGACATGCACTCATGGACAGGGGATGGATCAATGTTATGGATCCATAATCGGGGTCCTCCCCTTCTTTCCCACATTCTGAACAAGCCTGCCCAAAACTCCTATCCAGCCCATGGAGATTGTACTAATTTCGAAATGACCCTTGGCTGGGAGAGAGAAGTTTCCCCATTCCTGCTGCAGGGGTTACAGGCAGCTGCTAAAAAGTGGATTCACCCACTGTGGGTGAAAACATATATGACAGCAGAGCACTGTCACTACACCACGATCCTGGGCAGGAAGCTGCAACTCGGTCAGGATTGGGATTGGCACTGGAACAAACATTCGCCCGGCTGGCCCAGGGGAGGAGGAGGAGACGCACAAATGTGTGGCCAGCTGGTTTCACCCCCACACTGTGACCAGCAGCCTGCCCCCCTATGATGGGCAGCCATGGAGGGCAATGATGATAGCCCACTGTGGACTTGTCAGGTGGGTCGTTCCTTGGGCGTGTTGGTGGCTAATCCGGGCTGCAATCCCAGAAGTCTCTGGGATCACAGCCCAGGCTAGGCGCCAACACATCCAGGGAAACTCCAGGGCAAACAATATCTGGATTGCCCCAACAAAGGTGATGATGGCCCGCAGGAAATCACCAAGAGGAAATGGTGGCCAAAATCATGAGATCTTCTTTAAAAACGTAGTGTGCAATTCTTTTTGTGTTAGACAGTTGCCGACTGAGGGAAGTTGAGGTCCTATTGGAATTGCTTGTGTGGACCCCCTCCTAGCATAGGAGTTTTTAAAAGACACCTACTGATTCACCTTCTATTAGCATATCATCCCTCTTATGAGCAGGGGGTCTTCCTGAATTGAAGGTCCATATCTTACACATAAATAGTGTTTTCTAGTTTATTCTTAGCCCCATGTGTTGGAGCTCCCTCCTCAAATGCCATGAACCCTCCACAGGCCTTCTACGTTGTAAGTAGGGCTGAAATGATAGTTGCGCATGTTCTCACGAAGCATGAGATTCTTGCAGCCCCTAGCAAGATCTTGTGGGATTTCGCTGAGAAATCTGAGATTCTCATGAGAGTCTCAAAAATCTCAGATGCACTCTGTGCATGCGTGAAATGACTGGTGTGGCCATTCTGCACAGGCATGGCCCACCAGTGGGTATTTTGCACATGTGCAGAGAATGTTTTGAGGGTTTTTGAGGCTCTCGCAAGCACAGAGCTGGTTTTCGGCCATACAAGTTTCGCTTGAGAACGGGTCAAGAATCGTCTGATTCTTGACCCATTCTCCTTGCAAATCTCAGTGAGAACATGGTTCCCACCAAGATTTTCAAGGGCAGGTTACAGCCCCAGCCCTAATTGCAAGTCCCTCAGGGAGGGGACCGGACTCTTATCACAACTGTTCAGTGCCAGTCACAAATAAATTTATTATTATTATTATTGGTAGTAGTAGTAGAAGACAGGGTTTCCTGTATTTGAGGCTCTCCAGATCCATATTTGACCCCAGTGGTTCTCACACTCATGTTGTTTTGAGTTTATTCATAGATTTATATATTGGGCATCCTTGCAGGTTTCCCCCAACACATGCGGTCATGTGGGGTCATGTGGTCTGTACTTGGGTTTCAGAATCCTTAGGTCACATTGCTGTCTACTCAAGGTTTTCTCTGCATCCATACATTTATTTTTGTTTTAATGAAAGCCAAGATACTTCTGATTTCAGCCACTTTAAAAAATGTTTCCAACATTTAAAATCACAGGAGATTTTGCAAACCTGCATTGGTTATAGGAATGAAAGACATGAAGTTTCCTCGGAAGAGAGAAGATTTGGTTTTCAAAACAGTTAATCAAAAGTCAGTTATTCGGTTATCCATCCTCCACCCAAGAGCTGGTTGTGGCTTTTTTTTGTTTGTTCCTCAAATGGAAATCTTTCTCCACACAAACAATGTGACTGGGTTGAAAAAGATATTTTTACATGGAAAAATGTCCATTTTGATTAATTTAAAAAATTTCCTATGAAGGAAATCAAACTGAAAATGTTTCCCCCCAGCATTTTGAAAGGAAGAATTCAGTTTTGAATATACCAGAAATGAAATGTTTTGAGAAGTCCCAGATCGTCTCCTGGACTGAAGATGTAAAACCTCTTTGTTTTAACGTTTCTGAATCACAGCACATAAAAACATTTTATATGAAAACAAATATCAGACTACTGGAAAAAAATCTGGTTTTCCTACAAGATTTAACAAATACACACCCATCCCCACCCCACCCAAGGTTCCCATATCTCTGGGATTAATTTGGAGACTCTGAGTTTTGAACCAGAGTCTTTGGGCTCTAGGGGAAGGTCAGATTTCTCTGGGTCAGTCAGGGGCATACTGGGAACCCAGAGAAATCAGGGTTTATGGGGCAACAAGGAGTGGCCACATGAGAAAGGAGTTGAGTCCTAGGGACATTCCCATCCCCTTTTCAACATGGCTCTGCCCCTATGCGATGTCATGACCAGGGCCCCGATTCTTCCGTGGAATTTTTTAAAAAATTCCATGGGCGTCATGGCCCAATTCTGCGCCTCAGTGTGATTTACCATGCCGGGGGGGGAGGGGCAGGGCTTGCCTCCTCCTCCCCCCCCCCCACTGGTCAAACCCTCAGGGCTTCCCCTCCCCAGCTGCCGGGGCTTGCTTGCCCCCTCCCCTTCCCAGTTTAGAAAATGAATTGCCTTATCAGTGACGGTGGCAGCAGCTGCTCTGTCCAGCGTGCTCGTACTGCCTGGCCCCTCCCGATGGGGTGCCTCAGGGCGACGCAGCCGGATGACATCATCCGACTGCGTGGCCCTGAGAGACCCCGTCAGGAGGGGCCAGGCAGTACGAGCACGCTGGACGGAGCAACTGCTGCTGCCGTCACTGGTAAGTTAATTATCTAAACTGGGAAGGGGGAGGCAAGCCCTGGTGGCTGGGGAGGGGAAGCCCCGAGGGTTTGTTATTTCCCCTCCCCCCCATGGGATTTCCTGCCCCGCGTCTCCCCAACACAGGCTAGAAATTCTGCACTGGGATAAGCGGGGCAGGAGATTCCGCGTGGGGCGGGGAATTCTGCGGGAAATCTGCGTATCGCAGACCCGCGTTTCCCTCGGGGCCCTGGTCACGACTAGAGCGAAATGAGTAACCTATCCACTACTATCCGGTATCTGACCAGATAGCGTGGTATCTGCGGTATTATTATTTTTTATTATTTTATTGGAATGGTATCCAGTTTGATATCTACCAACTATCCAGTTAACCAAATTACTGAATTACCAACAACTACAATTTACGATATTACCATTTACCAATATCTGGTATTCTGGTTTGGCAGTTAACCTCTACGGTGTTGGTGGTAGTTACTGAATAACTGCTAAGTTATCTGGAATATCGGATGTTAAGCATGGTTATTTCTTTTTTGCTATGTGTCAGCTCTAGATACTCTGTAAGAGGTGGAATTACAACAGAAAGAGGCGTGACAGTTCTTGTGCCCCCACCTGGTTTTTGACACGTTCCCAGCCACCTGCAGAGCATCATGACATCACGATGCTCCATAACAGGTGGGGTTACATCAGATAGGTTCACTTTCAGCAATGTGGCCTTGCCCTCTCTGGATGAACTCCTAGTTTTTTACTATGCATGTGCAAGATGGCACCATCTTGTTGCTACAATGGATGGTACCATCTTGCACAGTAAAAAAACCCAGGAATTACTGTGCGTGCGTATGATGGGTAGAGCAGTCATAACAGACTGCGGAGACCTGATGTGACTGAAGTGTGTGAAAAAATGAATGGGCCAATGCATTTGCCATAGGGCCAACACTTTCTCACATAGCTTTATTCATTGCAGACTCCAGACTTACAGGAGCAGGGGAATTGCAGGCCGAGGCATTGATGCCATATAACTGTCTCCAGGTGGGAGTAGTGTGGGGTAGCTGCAGGTCAGGACTGAGGCAGCTTGGCAGGGCTTTTTGGGAGCCTGACCATTGGAGGCGTTACCAGACAGAGTGGTGGGTGTGTTGGCAGAACACCTTGCACAACTTCTGCCCACACTGGGCCTGCCCTGAACAAATATTAGAAATCGTGGAGTCAAACACACACTCACAGGAGACAGCCAAGAAATGCCCCGTAAAATAGAGACGTCACCTCAGAACGACACAGCCAAACTGGAAACGGGTGCCTGGGATCCATTCCAAAGCTTGTGTCTCTCTGCACCCGAACCACCAAGAGAGGAAAAGAGGAGCATTTAGTGCTGGCAAAACAAGCCATCCATAATTATAAGGGGTGAGTTCAGGAGACAGCTGTAGTGCTGAGGTTAGGTCCTCGGCAGTCTAGATTTGGAATTGCAGAAATGCCCCTCCCCACCATCACCACAGCACCAACTCAACTCGGGGACCGGGGACCCAGACCTGGGTGGGGACCCAGGATGCTCAATGCTGGTCCCCGGTCCCAATCCCCTCCTGGCCGAGTCCAAAAGCACTCATTCCTTCTTGCCTTCTCCCTGCCAACGTCATGGCGTAATGTGTGCCAGGGCTCAGCCCTGGTGCCTCTTCCAGGCCCTGTCACTGCTGCTGTTCTGTGAGACCTCAAGCAGAGTGGAAGGATGGATGCAGAATCATCAGTCTCAGGCTCAGCCCCATTCTTTTCCTTAGCAAGGTTGGAGCAGATTGGCGGTGCAAAACAGCTGACTGGTGGCAATGGCATCGCTCATCCCTTGTCTTCATCAAGCTTAATCCATTCCTGGGCAAGGACTGGCAAAGAAGGGGTGGAAACAGGGGCCTGTGAGAGAAACTACACTCACCTGTCTGAATCCCCAAATGGGGTGTGTGTGTGTGTGTGTGTGTGTGTGTGTGTGTGTGTGTGTGAGAGAGAGAGAGAGAGAGAGGACTAGTCTCCTGGGCAGGCTGTTTTTTTTTTAACCAGCTAAACACTGTGGACCCTGAGGAGTCCCACCTTCCAGGCCTCAGTCTAAGCTCCAAACTTGTGTGGTTTTAGCAGGGCTGGGAAAAATACCGGTATTATTATTAGTATTATTATTTTTTTATTATTAATATTAATCATTTATATAGCACCAGCAATGTGCCTGGCACTGAGCATTCATTAAATCAGAGACACGTCCCTGTCCCAGGAGGTGGGCCTTACCATCTAGGCTGGACAAGGGAATGGGAGGCAAGGGAGAGGGGCCCATAGAGACACGGAGACCTTTCTGACATTGAGAAGTTACAGGTGCACGATTTAACTTAGTTCCAGGGGAGCAAGGTGTAGCTACGGTTCAGCCACACCGGGGACTATAAGCCTGGGCTCCACACACTCCCTGGTGTAGCTGCATCCCCTGCTGGGAGAGGGAATGAGGGTTCCCATTTCACCTTCTGCACCAGGGCCCATTCCCACCAGGCTATGCCCCTGCACACGAGAAGGAACGCCCTGATGGATGGAAAGCACAGCCTGTGGGCTGAGGAGGACCTAGGGAAAGCTTCCCATCCTAGCCCCATGGTATTTGACTTGGCAGAGAAATTCAAAGCTGGTGTTAATTAAAACCAACTCTCTCTCCTCCCTCATCCTGACACCAGGTAGAGCTAGCCACAATGTATAAAAGCAAAAGCAATAGGCCTCCGTGTTATCTCCTCAGACATCCTCTCAGCTCCGGCTGCAGAAATGACACCAGAGAGGCGGTCTTATCTGCTAGAATCTAGGCAGCTTGAGAAGACTAGCCACTCTCCCTCCCACTCACCTCTTTCCTGAGAATATCAGAGCTGCAGGGGTTGGAAAGGAAGAGATGGAGGCAAGGAAGGTCACCTTACAGCGCCCTGGGAGAGTAACAAACCCCACGCAGAGGGCCAAGCGTAGCTCTCCGGAGTCATTAGTGCAACAGCCTGTGAAAGGTTAGGGAGGAAAGAGCCGTTCGGAAGTCTTTGCCCACTAATTGATTGCAAAGGGCGGAAGGAAGGATGTATCAAAAAAAGAAAAGAAAAGGAAAGAACCCCCTGCCATTTTTTCTTCTGCTGTTGCTGAAACCAATGCTATTAGAAGGCAGCGGGTTTTGTAGGTTTAACCGGGCAAAAGGAAATAAGATCCAACAGGAACAGGGGGTTGCTTTCATCCGAACGGGAGGGCTGGAAACCATTTCCCCAACAAAACAAGAAAGGGGATCAGAACTGATCAAGAAAATAAAATTAAAAGGATCATGGCCCAGTCCCTCCTTGATCACAATTCTTATGTGGACCATAGAACTGGCCCCTCTCTTAGAATTAGAGATGAAACAAAGTCTGGATTTGATAGTCATGAATATTTTTATATTTTCAGATAATCTTTTGAATAGCCAAACAATATTTGCATCTGAAATAGTCAGATATTTATTAAAGTTTGTAGGCAACCCTTTTCCTGTAAGGACCCAGACTTGAACCAGCACGCTTGGGGCCTTGAATACAGTGGCTGGTGCCTCCATGCCACTGAGCGCTCTGGTCAGGGTTTAGGGCTAGTGGCCTTCCTCCCATGCTGGTCAAGCCACACCCCTCCTCAGCCTTGTGTCACACCTCAACCTTCCTGATTGGCTGCTGGCCTGTATATAAGGCCAACCAGTAGCCATAGGAGGCTGGGTGGATCATAAGTCAGTGTCCTGATTTACAGTCACAGGCCTGTTCTTACCTTCTGTGTCTCTTCCTTGTGTCTCCATGCACCTTGGACAGGCTTTGTGCTCCCCGAACCTAGTGTGTCCTTGGAGCCAGCTGGAGGATGACCCTTCTGACCTTTCCTCTGAGAACCTGGTCCTTCTGATCCCACTGGTGAGTCTGGCTGCCTGGATACAGGGGCTGGGTGTTGGCTTTGAGGGGGGGCCTCACATTTGTGGGATATGCCTGCTATGCGACTGTCCAGGGAGTCCCCTATATGACTTTCCAGGGAGCCCACTCCACCTGATGCCCGCTCTGCCTCATTTAATCCGGTCCTGCCTTGTCTGCACCTGCCCCCTTGGTCTGTGTGCCAACCCCTACCATGACCCTTGGGCCACAATCTCGTGCTATCTCCTGGACCTTGGGCTCTGATTCTACCCTAACTCTCCAGACCCTGATTCTGCACCAATTATCTGGATCTGATCCAGCACAAAGTCTTCCACCACATTTCCCAGGACGTCATCCTGAACCTACTTTCTGTGCCCCAAGAACCTGGGGTGCGTTACTGCAAATATATATATATATATATATATATATATATATATATATATATATATATATATATATATATATATATACTTCTCACCCTATACCTGAAAATCTCCAACCTTCTCACCCTATACCTGCTGGATGAATTCTCGGCTAGGACTGGCCTAATCTCAGGGCAACCCAGGCCCTGTAATTTTCTCTA
>QEPC01011341.1:21380394-21402721 GCA_003113815.1 Sphenodon punctatus
TTGCCAGAGGATGTTGTTAAAGGCCACTAGTATAACTAGGTTCAAAAAAGGATTGGATAAGTTATTGGAGGATAAGCCCATAATTGGCAATTCATCAAGTTGGCCAGGAGATGAGACCTCTGGCTGTCAAGGCCTGGGACTCGAGAGTGGATAGCAGGGAATGGATCCCTCCGTAATGTACACTTCTCTGAAGCTGCCACTGTCAGAGACAGGATGCTAGGCTAGAAGGACGATTGGTCCAACACAGTATGGCACTTCTTCTGTTCTTCTACTTTAACCACACTAACCTAGGCTGTATAGAAATAAGAAAACAAATTGAATTTACAGTATATGAATTTCAGATGCAGCAACAAAATGATGCTGAATGAAATTAATTGATGAAAAATTTAACGGGAACAAAAATAAGAAAATAGCCAACCTCTATTTTTCGTTATTCCGGTGGTAGGCCTGTTACAAATATAGTACCAAAGGTCCTAAATGCAAAATAATATAACGGGTTCCAACCCTTTGCCTGTGTGACCGTCCCTGAGACTTAATCCTGTGACTTCAGAGATATGCAAAGTGTATCAAGTATCCACTGATGATCAGTATATTAGCTCCTCGCCGCCATAGATTGCTCCTTTATTCTTCTTCTTACATTGTCCCATCTTTCAGAATCCCACGTCTCCCTTTGGACTAAGCTGAGAACCGGCAACTTCTCAGCTTCATGAAAGTATCATTCTCCCTCCCTCCCTATTGCTGCCTCTCCACTTGTCCATTCTAAATTGTAAACTTCTTGCGGCAAGGACCTATCTTTATAACTCTGTAATTATGAAAGTTCAGCACTAGGTACATTGTTGGTTCAATAATATTTAAAATTAATAGTGACCTCTCCCCTTGGGATCGTGAACCATAGTTTTGGAAGCCGTGGGTGACAACCGATGCAAAGCCGGTGCACCAGTTACACAGCTCCGGAAGGCCATTGAACAGACATGTGCCTGACTGGATCAGCTGGCAAGCTCTCCCCTGCCCTACCCCGGCAGGGAAGAGAACAAACACATGGCCCCCGTGCTCCCCCAGTGCCCTGTCCCCCATGACAAGCAGTCATGGAAGCCAATAACCATGTAGCATGGCTTCTGGCCATGGCAGCCCCGAATCCTGGGTGGGTGGTGGTGGTGGGAACAGATGCACAGGCCCACTATGGCCTGTGTTGGCCCACTTGGGTGCCCCTTGGCCCAGAATGTGTGTCCTGAACCTTTCGGGGGACCACATCTGGACTAGCTGTCTACCTGGGCTGGGGCAGCAGCGGGTCCGCATCTGGTGGCCGGAAAACTCATGTCGCTGTGATTCCCCAGCCCAGGTGGGCCATAGCAGGCCTGCGTTGCTTCTGCTTTCACCCTTCGGTATAGGCTTAGAATTTTGCATTGTACAGCTATGCTCCATTTGTGGAATATTTGGTCTGCCTCCAATACAGCCATTTCATAGACTGAAGTTAGCTGCAGTTACAATAATTAGCAATATAGACCTGTAATCAAAATGGATGCCAGGAGAGTGTTGAGAGACCAAGGGTGAAAACAGATGTGATGTTGACCCTCTGTGGCCCAACTCACTGCACGTGTGGTTCCACACTGCCAGATGTTGGACTGGGGCTGATCCCAGGTGCCCATTCTGAGCCAACAACCACCCACATGGGCTAAACTGGGCCAACATGTCCATCCCTGCCATCAGTCAATCAACAATCAATCTACCTTTAATTTGTACCCCGCACTCTTTCGCCTATGGCGACTCGAGGCGGCTTACAGAAAAGGAAGAACATACAAAACAACAATGCAAATTCAATACCAGACACACTGGCCAAAAATATCAATTACAAAATATTTCAATAACAAGGCATTTCTTAACACAAAACCTAACATAGCAAAGCATATAACATAATCTCCCCCTTTACCCAAACCTCCCCCCCCCACATAAGCCAATACAACAATAACCAAAAACTACCCTATCCATACCCACGATATCCCATCCATATGCGCCGTCCCTGTTGCCACCAGGGAAGGAGCCCATCAATCGCCCCCCCCCCTCATCTTCCTGCTCTCACCAGGAGGGGTGGAGCCGTCATCCACAACCCAAACCAATAATATAATCATAATACAAAATATCACAAAAATAACAATCATAATAGAACCACATCAAAATTATTAAATGGCACCACACATCCCACTCCCCCGCACCCTCCCCTGATGCCACCAGGGGCTGACGCCATCCCCCCCTTACCTCCCCAAACACATCCCCAATACAAAAACAAACTTACATCCCCTACAATCCCCGAAGGGCCCCAAAGGTCCGCACCCTTCGGTTCGCGGACGCCGGCTTGTGTCCTGTGGCAAAGCCACAGGTGTCTCTCATTTAAGCCCCCCGGGCTACTTCCGGCTGCGGGCAGGGGAAGGGGGACGGTGGAAAACAGTCCCAGTTCAATGGGTCCCCCCCCAGCCCCTGCACTCACTGTCCCTCCATCCTTTCCTTCTCTGCAGATGGTCAGCGGAGAACCCGGAAGAGCAGGAGCAGCGGCAGGGTTCAGCCCGGCAGGAACAGCAGCGGTAGATGGTAAGTAGCGCCAGCAGGGACTACTTGCAGGTGTCTCTCATTTATGCCCCCCGGGCTACTTCCGTCTTCAGGCAGGGGAAGGGGGATGGTGGAAAACAGTCCCAGTTTAATGGGTTCCCCCCCAGCCCCTGCACTCACTGTCCCTCCATCCTTTCCTTCTCTGCAGATGGTCAGCGGAGAACCCAGAAGAGCAGCAGCAGCGGCAGGGTTCAGCCCGGCAGGAACAGCAGTGGCAGATGGTAAGTAGCTCCAGCCATGAGGTGGGGGTTGCCATGGCTGGTTGCAATGGTTATCCACCATGATGGGTGGCTGGGTGCTGGGATCGTGGCAGGAGGGCCAGCCACCCACATGTCTGTTTCTCCCGCCCCCTCCATCCCCAGTTGTGTAGGTAGTGAAACGGCTCTCCTGGTGGCAGGTACATTTGTTCAGTGCCACCAGCTGAGATGGGGAGTGCCCACCACAATTTTCTGCCCTGCAAGAGGCTGCGAGGATGCCCACCACCTGCATGTTTGTTTTCATCCCCAAAGGATGGCTACAGGCACTGAAAATTTGTATTAATGTTGGCCAGAAAGACCTTTGCTTTATTAACTCCCTCTTGATCATCTCTAGTAACTGGAAGGCCCTAAACTCTATGGGATCAGAATACTGGTCAAGATGTGTTTTCTGATGTTAAGAGACAAAATATGGCCAAATTATATTCGTATAACCCATAAGGCCAGGCTTTTTTTTTCTTCAGGTGCAGGATTGGATTCTACTTAGTTTGCATGTAGAGACTGTATAATGTGATCCCTGTGCTAACCTGTATCATCTGTTTCTAATAGTTTCCAGCACAGTCCTCTTTTAAATCCTAGCACACAGGAGCAGCTGCTGCTTTGATGAGACCAGTGGCTACTTAGTCAAACCAACATACTATACTTGGGCTTCTTCACCCTGTTGCACACAGATAATTCTCACATGTGAAACAGAAGTGAAATTGGTAGCTAATTCCATAAAGGTGATTAATAACTGAAATTCTGAATATTTGATTGCTTCATTTTATTTATTTATTTTATCGATTTATATCCCACCCCTCCTGAAAGCAGCTCGGGGTGGCTAACAATCTCAAAACATAAAAAATACAACAATATAAAACTTAAAACAATCATAATAAAAATTAAACAGGGCTAGGCCATAATAAAACAATAAATAAGGGTAGGAGGAGATTTAAAAACCCCTAACCCCCCCCTCCCCAATGCCTGGGCGAACAGCCAGGTTTTGCAAATTCACCGGAATGTTAAAAGGCTTGGGGCCAGGCGAGCTTCCTCCGGGAGGGAATTCCAAAGGTGCGGTCCGGCCACCGAGAATGCCCGCTCCATTGTGGGCCCCTGCTTAACACGGGGGACCTCCAAGAAGGCACCCCCGGTGGACCAAAGGAGCCTCTTAACCAACTGACAACCACATAACTCACTGGTTAAATGATTAATCAAAATACTGATTAATATACTGCATTACTCTTACAACTTAACCAGTTTATCACTCAACCAATTTATCACTTTTTCCTATAGTCCAACGTTACTGGTTATAGAAAGCTGCACCAAGTAGACTTTAATCAGGTATCCAATGGAAACTGAATTAAATTTTGAAAGTAGGATCTGAGGGCTAGGGTCTGAGGGCAAACAGAATTAGCTGCTAACCACAGAATGGATGGGAAATGGAATGCAATAGCACCGTAAACATTGCAACATGATAATACAGTTATGTGGTAACTTGGTTAAACTGCTTGGTAACCGTTCATTATTGGTTCTGATATCTGTTTGGATAACGGTTTCAGCTATAATGTGGACTTAAAGATAAGGCCAGTGTGGGCCCCCACTACCAAATTATCGGAGTGCTTCATGTGATGCGTGCATGCAACCCAGACACCCCCGCTACAGGGGCTGTGGCGCATACGCAAACCGCACAGAAATCGTGCAGAACTCTCGCAGAAATGCCTAAGCTGTGTGCATGTGAGTTCTGGATTGCACCCAATGCCTTTATACTCATTAGAGCCCAAAGGAGGTAGGGAATGCTAGTATCTTCATTTAATAAATGACGAAATAAGGCACAGAAGATTTAAATTAAATTAAATGACTTATCCAAGCCCATGGTTGAATGTAGAATCAAACTAGGGTCTCCCAAATCATAAACTAGCATCCTAACCAATGGGCCATTCTGCCATCACTGTTAGGACAAAAATCATGGTTCTCTTCTAGATAATTACCCGTCTGTGCAGTTTTTAACCCATTCTCCACTTCCCACCATGTCTGAGCTTCAGAGGCCAGCGGTAGGCAGGCCACAATAGAAAAGGGTGGCATGAAAAGGATTTCTTAGCCATTCCTGAGATGTCCCCACCTTCGTGAAGCATTGTAACATCACAACACTCCAAAGGGGGCATGGTGATGGGTACGAGAGACCTTTTGCCATGTCCCATTTCTGACTTGCCCCCTTGCCTTGGAGAAATTAGAAACCCTACTGCTAGATGATACGCTCAGTTTCCTTGGCTATTGCCAAATTTTAGCAAACTTCGGGGTGAAGTTGCCACCAACTGATTTAACCTTACATTTTATATGACTGTGGTGTGTGTGTATATAGGGGAAGACTTACTGACCTTTGAAAATCTGGATTAAATCTCTCCCACTCACTCAAATGTGCTAGAAAGATTTTCAATTAACTCCTGTTGATATGGTCCCAATGACTTCTGTCAAATTACCCTTGACTTTCACCAGTGGTAAATCACAGATGGATTGATTTGGCCCCTTTCCAATTCCTGGATCTGGCTTGTGGATCCATCCTCTACGCTCAAGCTCTGGAAGAATGAGCTCAGAGGAAGGGACCGCAGAGAAGTATTTATTTTTATTATTTTTTTATTTTATAGATTTTTATCCCGCCCCCTCCTGCAATGCAGTAGAGCTGAAACAAAAAATCTCTGAGTGCTGTTGCCAATGGAAACAGCGCTTCATTCGTGCGACGATTAAATCTACCAGCATTTTGGATCTTTCCCATGGTTTTCTGCTATTTTACACCATTTTGGTAATTTATGGTATGATTGGTATTTTTTGTGATTTCCGGTATTATCGGTGATATCGGGAATTACTGGAAATTACTGAAAAATGATGGGAAATTGCAGACGCTGATACTGAAGGGACCAGAAGCACAGAAGTGGAAAATACCAAAGAATGGTTGAAAGTCCTCCTAATAGTTCAGTATTTCCTGGCAGAACAAGAGCACTTGCTCTTGCTTCAGGCCTACAGATGAGGAATCCATGGCATAGATCCATAACCTGGATCCTTCTCTCATCCTAAACACATCCCTTAAGCACCCCCACCTCCAACTCTTATCTGGCCCCGAAAGCTTGTATTAATTTTCAACGTGACAGCAGGAGGCAAAAAGTTCCCATTCCTGATATGCTTGAAGAACTGTGCTTGACTGAGATGCATTGGTTGGGGACAGCTCAAGGTAAGGTAGGCACGGGGCAGCCATTGGGGATGGCAAATGTAAGCATAGCAGAAATATTCTGTCCTCATATCTGTAGTCGTAAGGCAGGGGATGGGGGTCCACTTGGCCAGGCCAGACTGGGGTCTGCTGGGGCTGGGGTTGCTGGGGTGGAAAAGGGGATGTGGAAGGGTCATGGATGAGGGGAACACATTGTGATGGGAAGGAAGACTTACTTGCATGAGAGGGTGTGGAGATGGGGAGGCAGGACACTCTATGGAAAAAGCTCCATTATGGAACTTTGTCCATAGGCTGGTTCTTCCCTGCCCAACCTCAGAGCCCTCTTCTGGACTTGCCGAATTCCGCTTCACCAATTGGGCACACCTCCCCCCACACCCTCAGATAAGCTCTGTCTTTCCCCATGCCCCTGGAAACTCTCCCATCTCCTTCCATTCTGGTGCTACCTCCCCCTGCCTGGTGATCCCTGATGCCCTCACCTTCCCTGTTGTCTCCCACCTCCCTGCCCAATGACCCCTCCCTCCTGTTTGGAGACTGTTGGCTTCCCTCCCATATAGCCCACTTCCTGGGGTTTCCTTATCCCTGCCCCATAGGGTAAGAAAATGGGTCAGACTGGCCCTGGTGTGGGGGTCAGTGAGAAGTCCAATTTCACCCTCACAGATAAATTTCTCTTTAGAAGGCTTATTAGGATCTCTTCAGCAGTAACATCAGGGAGTTTCATCAGGAAGTGGATTAGTGCAGTAAGACAAACTCCAAACAATACGAGAAGCTTACTTGTTGGCTTCCTTGATTTGATCGCAAAAGAGAGCCAGCTGAATTCTTAACTGCAATTTACTTGTTTGTTTTAAACAGAAGGCGTTGCTTTTCAGCCATTATACCATGGATGGGATCCAGCTTTTTAAAAAACCAAAACACACACACTTAAAAAAAAAAAAAAAAGAAGGAAAGAAAGAAAAAGAAAATCTGTAGGTGTGAGATGATTAAAGTTTTAGATCAGGACATTTTCAAACGAGAAGCATATGTTTTAAATAAAGTGGGCTGGCCAAAAGCCACCGTTTTTAAAATGCAAAGGGTTGTTGAATGAAAGGGATTGCTGGCTAGCAAAAAGAGAGGTAACCTTCAGTAGCACCGTCTAGCATTCTGATATGGCCAATACAATCTTTCCTTGTGTTCCCCAGCCAATAAGCTGCATCGACAGCCTTGATCCTTTTTATCCTTAAGGAGCACAAAGGGTATGACACGCTGGCCCCCTCTAGTGGTGTGGTAGTGGCCAACCACCAAAGCCAGCTACTCTACAGAGCTAACAGAAGTAGATCTTTTAGCTCAGAGGATAGAGGCTCAGGCAGCTAGAGCAAGAGGTCCCCGGTTCAATCCCCACTGTCAATAACCTACTCAGGGGTGTCAGGATAAACTTATTCTAAAGTTAGGATGAAATGCATATGTGTGCATGCTCGCGTACTCTCTCTCTCACACACACACAGCTACGTGTGCACACATGCATATGTGCCAGGAATAAGTTAGTCTATATGTGTGCCCTCTCCCACTGCCCCCAAGTTCATGTGCAGTGCAAGGGCTGGGGTGCCATGATATGATGCGCCGTAAGAGGCATAGTTTCATTAGAAAACGGCAGGACAAAGAGAATCTCCTGCCCCTTTCTGATATAGCTCTGTTCCCTTTGGAGCATCATGATGGCATATTGCTGTGCGGACATGATGGTCCCATCAGAAAGGTGGTGGGAGAATCTCTTCTCTCTATGCCCTAGCTCCTCTAGGGGCATTTTCACACAAGACACTCACCATCCGTTACAGGGCACTCATAGGGCAACACTGCAGCCCTGCAACATGTATAGTGGGTGGATAGTGTCTTGTGTGAAAATGCCCTAAGAACCATTGTGGCAATGCTCCTGTATACATGCACACACATACTCACCCGGGCAACTGTACGTGGAATGGAAGTGTACTTTCATTTATTTGTTTTAAATCTGCTACCAGTTAATTCCATAATTCTATTATTTTGAAAAAGGATAAATAACGGTCCCCTATGTACTCATTCTGCATTAGGGCTGAAGTGAGAACCCTCCCCCCACAATAATTAGTGAGAATAGAGAGGGGGGGGCGAGAACTCAGGTGCTCTCGGCCCCCCCTTGAGTTCTTGCAAATTTCTCAAGGGGGCTGGGATTGCAGGCGGGGGGGGGGACAGACCTCATGGGAGCCAGAGGCCAGCAGGTGGAAAAGACAAGCCCCCATGGCAACTCTGGCCCCTGCCAGGTATCTCAGCCAGGGGTGGGGGGAAGAGAAAGTGTGGGTGGGGGGTTGGGGGCCTAGCAGGGGGTCAGATCTGGGGTGGTCCTGGCCTTGCCGTTGTTCTCCGCATCGGACTGGCCACCGCTTCCTGGGTTTGTTTTCAAAGGAAGAAACAAAATAAATGAGCAGCTCTTCTGCACATGCTCGGTCCTGCAGGCGCCTTCTCTGGAAAGGACTGAGCATGCGCAGAAGAGCTGCTCGGCCCTGCGGGTGCCATCTTTGGGAAAGGCAGCCAGGACTGAGCAGCTCTTCTGCACATGCTTCCCCTTCTTCCTTTGAAAACAAACCTGGGAAGTTGCAGCCTGCACGGCACAGAGGACAGTGGCGGGGCCAGGACCCACCCCAGACAGTAAGGTCAAAACCAGCACCAGGCTAGGTTCAGGGTGCTGGTTTTGACCTTCAAAGCCCTTCACGGCCTGGTCCTTGCCTATCTGCGGGACCGCCTCACTCCCCGTGTGACCCCTGAGATCGTCCGTGGGGGGCCTTTTGGGAGGTTCCCTGGGTGAGACGGGTGACCATGGATGTGAGATCTCTTTCGGCGGCTGCCCCTGTGGTGTGGAATTCACTCCCGGAGGAGGCTCGGTTGGCCCCCACCCTCCTGTCGTTTTGATGTTTGTGTGAGATCTGGCTGTTCCGCCAGGCCTTTGGCGAGGGACGGGGGGTGGGGTGGGGAGGTGGGGTTTGGGAGGGAGGGTGTGTTTTTATGATTTGTTTTAAAATTTGTAGATTTATTTTAAAATGTGGTGGTGTTTAATTTTTTAGTGTGTGTGTGTGTGTGTGGTGTTCGCCGCCCCGAGCTGCCTTTGAGCAGGCAGGGCGGGATATAAGTTTTAAATAAATAAATAAATAAAATAAAAAATAAATAAGTAATGCCCTGTCTGACCTCCTGCTACGCCCCCAAACCCTGCCCACTCCTCCCCCCCCCCCCAGGCTGGGAGTCCTGGCAGGGCCTGGAGTTGCCCAGGGGTTTTGTCTTTGCCCTCTGCTTGCCTCTGGTTCCTGTGCCGGCCCCCCTGCCTGCAACCCGGCCCCCACATGGTCCCCTCAAATTCTTGTTGGTTCCTGATGAGAAGAGGGGTTTTCTTGTCTCGCTTCATATCAAGGCGAGATGAGAACCCCCCCACCCCTTGTCGGGAATCAGCAAGAATTGTGAGGCGAGTTTCACTCCTATTTTACACCACTCATTCTTTTGTAAACCTTTTTCTGTTCTATCCTCCCTCAGTCATCTCTTCTTCATGCTGAAGAGCCTTAACCTAGCATGCCTCTCCTTGTACAGAAGCCGTTTCAGATCCTTGATCATTTTTTTTTTTTGCCCTTCACTCTAATTTTCCAATTCTACTAGGGGTAAAAATAAACGTGCAGCTGGCACACCAGCTATATGCTCCAGGAAGGGGCCAGCCCTGGTAGGGTCGGGTCAGGTCACAGAACAAACATACACCAGACCAGACCAGCCGGCGAGCCCTTCCCCATCCCTGGCAGGGGGAAAAAAACAAACGCGCCAGCCCCCAGTGCCTGGCCCCCCACACCATGATGGGCAGCCATGGAGACCCCCCAGTCCCAAGCAAGGGATGTGGCCACAAACAGACACATGGGCCCACTATACAAACACCCTTGGCCTGGTCTGGGATCTTCAGGGGGACCATATCTGGGCCAGCTGCCTACCTGGGGCAGCAGCGAGCCCACATCTGGCAGCCCAGAAATAGTCATGACAGTGAGTCCCTGCGGGCCCCTGTCATGTCTATTATCACCCACTGTCTATTTGATATTTGGTGTCCAGAATAGCACACAACATAAGGTTGGAGCATGCTAGGGCTATGTGAACCTGGCTGAGTCAGGCTAAGAGGACTGAATTCCTTGCCGATCCTGGCTATGAGTAGTAGAAAGGCTCCGCTTGAGCTCAGCAGCCCTTTAGAACCCAGGGTTCTGTTCTATATTTAATTTAACTTTATTTTGACTTATTTGCCACCTCCTTCTCCTGCTACAGCAGCTCGGGGTGGCTTACAACTTTAAATGTATTTAAAAATGTAAAACCAATCCAATATAAATAACAATAAAATAAATAACAGCATAAAAACAAAAATAAAACCCTAGGCAGAGCTAAAACCCACTCCTACCCCCCACCCGTTTCCCTCACCAAAGGCCTGGCGGAACAGCCAGGTCTTACATTGTCTTTGGAAAGAGGGGAAGTGTGGAGTCAGGCGACAGGTGGACCTCTGTCGGGAGGGAGTTCTGCAGTCGTGGCGCAGCCACCGACAACGCCCCCCTCATCGTCGTCACCCAGGGAACTTTAAGGAGGGTGCAACCAGCCAACCGCAGGGGTCGATCCAAGACCCGGAGGAGGAGGCGATCGTGCAGATAGGCAGGGCCCAGGCCGTTTAGGGATTTATAGGTCAAAACCAACACTTTGAATCGAGCCCGGAAGACTATAGGCAGCCGGTGCAGAGAACGGAGCACTGGTGGAATGTGCGCGCGGCGACCTGTCCCCGTAAGGCGCTGTGCAAAGGGGGCACAGCACAGAATGGCTCGGTGGCCATGGTGCACATGTGCAATGATTAAAAAAACAACAACAACAACACAGATGCTTTTCGATTCGTTCTCATCTTTTTTTCATTACCTTTTGTTGTTGTTTTTTGTATTTTAATAACTAAAATGAACAGGGCTTTGTTTATTTTAGTAATTTTAAAAAAGCAATGAATTGCACACCTCTATTGAATACCCAGTTGAATCAATGTTTTTGTCCATCGTCTCTCTTCTATATTTCTCTAGAGGGAGAGTGTGATTGCCGTGTTGATCCCAAATGTAAGAGATGGAGAGGAAGTAGTTCGAATGATCTCTTTTATTGGACCAACTTATGTTGGTGAAAATATGTAAGCTTTTGGGGCTACACAGAGCCTTTTCTCAGGAAGAACACTCTGACTTGCTCTACTACATGCCAGAGGAAGAGCCTGTCTGGTCTGAAAGCTTGTCTATTTACTATTTTCACAATAGAAGTTGGTCAAGAAAGAGATTATTTGAACTAACTTAATCTCCATCTTTTATTTTCCGTCAAGAATCCATCCATTTATGTAAGGATGGATTTGTTTAACCAACATAATTTCCCCATTCCAATATGGGGACAGACTTAAACGTACACTTATAATTACGTGTGTGCATAAGGATTTGAATCTGAAAACAAAGTACTTAGGACTTATGGTTGGAAGATGATTCCATATCAGTCATGATTGTCTACAGGACTTGGAACTCACCGCTCTCTCAATCACTTAATTTCATGGAAACCCAGTCAAAGATAAAGACAGCTATTTTGTTATTGAGAATCAGCTGCAAGCAGTGCAGTTTTGAAAGGCAGTTTGTTTTTTTCCCCTCTTTGAAAACCTTCCTTCCCCCCCCCTCTTCTGTGGTTCATTAGCATCTTCCCTTGGCTTCTACACCCCCCCCATACTGGAAGCTAGAACTATTTGATTGTTACTTGCCAAATGATTTCTATCTCGGTGAAAAAGAACTTGCTATTTCCTGAAAACCGACCACTGCTTCCCGCTACCCTCCTGCGTCTCAATAAATTTGAGCATTGACTCAAATACAGGTAACTTGATAAGGAGCTAATGAAAACAAATGAACTCCGGCTTGCAAACGTGCAACAAAGAGAAGGACAATAGTGTTTGTGAGAGAAAGGAACTGTTGTCTGTGCTAGGGGAAATCAAGTGTGTGTGGGTATTTCAAAGGATACCTGGCATTAGAATTTGCGGTTTTGGATTCTTCCAGCCCTAATTTTATGTAGCGAAAAGTCAGACTCCAATGAGAAGCCTCACATTGTTTGTGAAGAAAGGATGGAACAAGCTTATTGGAGCCACACTTTTATTGCAAGATTTGCTTTTTTTTTTTTAACACTAAGAAAAATATTGAACTAGCTAGCTAGGTGATCCAGCATAGCCTAGTGGATAAAGTGTTGGACTTAGATGCGGGAAATAATATGGTTCAAATCCCATCCTTCCCATGAATTCACTTGGGTGGCCTTGGGCAAATCACTCTCCGCCTCAATTTCTCATCTGGAAAATGAGACTAATAAATAGGGATAGCTATTTCAGATTTGGATTTAATCCACAACTCCCCATTACAGATTAGTCTGTAGCCGGGGCCAGCCATTTGCATGTCCCTGGTTACGGATCTGGGTTTCACCCCCATGGCACTGGAGTGTTACTTGGAAGGCTTGATTGAAACTGTGCTGACCCTCTGCTGCTGTGAGGGGCTTTACAGCCGGCTAGCTCAACACAGCGTGTTGCTGAGCAACTTGCTCTGGAGTGGGCATGTGCAAAATGGCTTCTGGGACCGTTTTGCACATGCGCAAAAAAAGACCGTTGCCCTTAACTAAGATGGTGGCGACATCATTTTGGCTGCCGCCTTTTGGTTAAGAGCAGTGGCCATTTTGGACGTGTGTGCTCTGGAGCAGGGAGCCTGGCTGTGCGCTGTGGTGAGGGAGCCTGTTGGGAGCCCCCCCCCCACCCCCAGAAGAGGCATCCCTCAAGCCCTCCAAGGCAAGTAAGTACCACTCCAGGGCCCTGGAGAAAGTTGGACCCATTGCCTCAGGAAGGACTATGGATAGGAGTACGGATCTGTTTCCCATTGACGTCAATGGGATCTGAATCCAAAATTTATCTGTAAATTATAGATCCGAATCCGCAATGGATCCAAATCTGATTTAATCTGAATGCCCATCTCTACTAATAATCACTTACCTTGTAGGGTTGCTGTAAGGGTGAAACTAGGTAAGGGATGTTGTAAAGTACTTTAAACCCTGTAAATGATAAATAAGTATAAAACTGCCAGGATCCATGTTCACTGCGTTTCCCCCATTGATGTTGGTAACCCTTGCATGGTAAGGATCAGCAGTGAGTTGGGGAGAAGGGCAATAGTGTTTTTGAGAGAGGGGAGCTGTTGTCCATGCTGAATAATAATAAAAAAAGGATTTAAAAGGACATCCAGCTTTATAGTTTGAAACTTTGAATTTTCCCAGCCCCAATTTTATGAGGAGAAAAGTCAGGCTTCAAAGAGAAGTGTCTGTAGTTCTGTGCTTGTCTATGTGACTGAATGGTAAACTACATCTCTGAAGGCTGTGTGCCCAACTGCCAGCTCTACTTGGTCTTTGCACCTCCAGTCCACCCAGCTATGAGTGAGTATCTGATGAAGTTAAAGGTGTTTGGACGTGGTGCTGGGGCCACATCATTCCCTTGCGCACCGTAGGCCATGGAAATGGTGGTGTCTTAACCTCACCCAATCGACAGGCCACATGGCTTGGAATGGACTTGGATTTATATGTGGTGTGCTTTGAAACATTTTTTGTAAGACAAAGATGAGATGAAAATTATGTGACCAACAGTTATTGCAGGATTTGCTTTTCTTTTTAAAACTGGAAAACGATGCATATTCTTCACAATGGAAAAACTGATCCTTGGGAAGAACCTAGGGAGGGGGTGTAGTGGAATCTCCATTACTTCATCCTTTAAATCAAGCCTATTATAGATATGTTATCTATAGCTTTATGAGATTTTTTTGGCTTCATGCATGAATAAATGTGTAAAAACCTAGGGCCTGGGTTGTTCAGGTCAAATGAGATGGTTGTGATGGTGCCTTCTGATATTCCAATCTTTGCGTCGTGCTCAAATGTGCATGAACAGGTAGCTCTGAGTCAGGTGATAGGGAAAGCAGTACAGTGCAGGAATGATAAAATGTCAGAGGCAGTCTTGTCCAAAGGAAGGTCTGAATACTTTGAAATATCAAAACAAACTCAAAATTAATATTAGTTTCAGCTGATGAAGTTGGAAGTGAATAGTTCGTTGTATCTTCATGGGAGATGAAAAGAATAGACCAAACTTGTTTTTTATGTATTCGCATGAATTCTTTGTGTCCGTCTTAATTCTAGTAGCATCCCAGCACTCATGAGTGATGCACAAAATACATTGTGGCATTATCCCAACCTGCAAAATGACTTCATGCTTTTTCACAATTCTTTTCCTGGGTGTTATAAGACAATACACTTCACAAAACAGGGCAGCCATTAATACATACACTGTACATTGTAAAGTATTAACCCTCTTATCTAGATCTCCCTAATATTGATCTTTCCTTATTATGGACATGTCTTAGGTTTCTTAGCAACTCTCAAATACATTGTAGCACTGGTACAATAAAACTCTCCTTTTATCTGGACACCTCTGTAATCAGTTCCAAAGGCATGTTCCCAGATAGATAGACAGATAGATAAGAAAACCAACACAGACAAAATTAATTAAGCTGCTGACAAAACGCACTTTTTTTTGCCTTTTTACCCAAGTTCTCTGATTTCACAACTATCAGGAGAGCCCTGGAATAAGTTTCCAAAAAAGTTGAGATGTAGCTTCTTTGTACTGTCGATGTAATCAGTTTGATCAAGTTTGTAACCTGGATCATTTTTTATTTATTTTTATTTACAAAACATTTCTATCCCGCACCCTCCTGCAGCTCGGGGTGGTGAACAGCATAAAAACACAACAATAAAATAAATATATAAAATCGGCACACAAAATAGCAGCTGGCAATAAAACCCCTCCCCATCCTATCCACCCCCATCCCCGAAGGCCCAGCGGAACAACCAGTTCTTACAATATCTGCGGAAAGAGGGGAGGTCAGGGGACAGATGGACCTTCAACAGGAGAGAATTCCACAGTCGAGGTGCAGCCACCGAGAACGCCCTCCCCGCCGTTGCCACCCAGGGGACTTCAAGTTGGGTGCCCTCGGCCGACTGCAAGGGCCGCGAGATGACCCGAGGCTTGAGGCGGTCTCGTAGGTAAACAGGACCCAAGTCATTTCATTTAGGGCTTTATAAGTCCAAACCAACACCTTGAATTGGGCCCGGAAGACAATAGGCAGCCAGTGAAGAGCACTGGTGTAATGTGCTCGCGGCAACCCGTCCCTGTTAGGAGGCGGGCTGCTGCATTCTGCACCAACTGCAGCCTCTGCACCATCGTTAAGGGTAGCCCCATGTACAGCGCGTTGCAGTAGTCCAATCGAGAGGTAATGAAAGCATGGATGATGGTGGCCAGATCCGAGTCTGAGACATACGGCCGCAGCTGTCGCACCAGATGTAATTGGCGAAATGCTCCTCTCGCCACAGCCTCCACCTGACAGTCGAGGCGGAGCTGCGGGTCAAGGAGCACCCCCAGACTATGGACATGAGCAGCCACAGGGGGGCAGACCCTGCCACTGACGGGAGCCATCCCCCCGCAGCCCTACCCACCAACATCACCTCTGTCTTGTCTGGATTCAGCCTCAGACGGCTTCCTCATCCAGTCCCCCACAGCTGCCAAGCACCAGGTAAGCACCGAGACTGCCGGGGCTGGGTCTCCAGAAACGAGAGGTAAAGTTGTGTATCATCGGTGTACTGATGACATTGTACACCGAACCCTCTTGTGACCTCACCCAATGGTTGCATATCATGAAACCACTTACTCACAGAAGCCTTTTTTACATGGATGCGCCCCACTGCTGGGTGTGCCGATGGGTGGGCAGTGGGGTGTGTGTCCCTGGGTGGGGGATGGGTGTGCATATGTGGAAACACCACAGGCGGTGGGTGTGGGTGCATGCATGCTCCCGGCGCACACCCACCTCCACCCATCTCCACCCATCACCCACCCACAGAGCCATCTGATAAAATAGAGGGGAGACTGGGTGGAGATGGGGGTGCACCCGTGGGAAAGGGACACACCCACTTCTACCCACCGCCGGTGCACACCCATCCCCCCACCCAGCAGCGTCCTGTGAAAATGGCCAAAGAAACCTGCTGACTCCAATGGGACTTGGGTCTCAGTTCTGAAACCGCTTCTTCATAACTCCCTAAGTAACCTCAAATTAGTGTAGATCTAGGCCCTTTTAAAAAGGACTGTGCTGGAGGGGTGGTTGGTGTGTGTGCCAGTGCAGGGGCGGTGGGTGGGGACAGGCATACACGGGTGAACATCGACACCCCCCATCCTCTACCCATCCCTGTGCATGGAGCAACCAGCCTTCTCACCGGTTGCTCTGTGCATGGGTGATGGGTGGAGATGGGTGGGTGTGCGTGTTCTGCGGGAGCATGCACGCATACCCACTCACCCACCGCAGTGTGTACATGGGTGCACACCTAGATTTCTGGGTGTACATGAGTGGGTGCTGCATGTGTAAAAAGGGGCATTGACAGACAGACAGACTGCGAGAGATGAATTGGTGGAAAGTGGATAGACAGAGAGAGACGGAGGCCCTTTTTAATCCGGCCCATCTACACACAATGGAGCAACTGCTGTTTTTGCCAATTGCTCTGTGCGTGGGCAATGGGTGGAGATGGGTGTTGCACGGGAGTGAGCACGCACCCCCACCCACCGTCTGTGATGTTTACACGGGACTCCCCCCATGCAAGCACCCACGTGTGCATTGTGTGGGGATTTAATGTAAAATGGGCCAGAGAAGGAGGGATGGAATGATCTGAACGGAGAGGCGGGGATGGATGGATGGAGAAATGGACAGATAAAACGACAGAGAGATGGGACATTTTCACACAAGACACTCTCCATCCACTACCCATCCACCACCCACCCACTATACATGTTACAGGGCACCCATAGGGCAATACTGCAGCCCTGCAACATGTATAGTGGGTAGGTGGTGGGTGGGTAGAGGGTGTAGAGCGTCTTATGTGAAAATGCTCCTGGACAGACAGATGAATGGACAGACAGCTAGACAGATTTCCCGACCCCTGAGTGACATGTTCAACAATCTCAACTTTACACCAATAAAAACTTTTTAGCCCTTCACAACTATTATTATTCATGAGGGAGAGGTAACACTGCAGTCGAGCTGTGCTCTGAGACACTTAGAGAAAAGACAGTCTGATATATACATAAACTCAAGATTTCATTCTTTGAACATCCTTCCCTTTCACAGACCTGTTGTTTTCAGGGCACCCCTGCTCTTTTATAAATTATAATGTAGCTCGGTGCCCAGCAAATGCCTTTTGTTTATCATGTGGTTTTCTTTTATTAGCCTGATTTTCAATTTGCATTTTTTTTTTTACCTTTCAGTCCATGGGATGTTTATTTTTGCAAAGTTTATTTCCTTACGGTGCATTCATTTCCGAGAGCTCCACTGTATTTCAGTTTTGATTTCTGTTTGCTTTCGGGGCTTAGAGAGAATGACCTTTGGAACGTATCTCTTTGGGGATAAGATGTTCTGTTCCTAACAGGGATTCCATGCGGCATAGCTCCTTAATACCACACAGTGTTTTGAAAAATGCCTAATATTTCCCCCCCACTCCTACAAAACAGATCCCCCATGCCACTCTTTTGTAGAGAGATCCATGATTGGAAGCAAAAAGGACAAGGGAGAGAGGAAATCGAGCCCGTCAATAAGCGCTAAAAATATTTTGCGTGGCAGACTCTCTGTTTTCCTTTTTGTGAAACACTGATTAATATTCAGTGGTTGAAGGTTAATACGCCATTCATTTTATTCCCCTTACATCCTCCGCACAGCGGTTGCTGCTCCAATTTCAACTTCTAATTCTCACAAATCTGGTTCCAATCAGGATATTAGTAACTCACTGCATAAGCAGGGAAAGAGGGGTGGGGGGAATGAAATCACCCGACTGTTAAAAGTATCTTTCAATAAAAGCACACACACGTGCACAAAGAGAATGAATGTCCAAGTTGAGTGTCAGGAAAAGAAGCCTTCTGTTTTTTATCTGCCCTTTGCTTTTAAGATAAAACGAGACATTTCATTATTAAGGCAAGGAAACACGGAGAAGAGAGAAGATGTAGTTTTGTCTTTGGTTATTAAGGCTGACACAATGGCAACAAGGGCTGAGGACTAGGAGAAATTCAGGAAATTTCTGCCTCTCTCTCTCTCTCTCTCTCTCTTTCTCTTTCTCTCCCTCCCTCCTGCAGATATTTTTTTTAAAGCAATGCAGGTGTTCCACAAATCTTCAGACTCCACAATGATATTCTGTAAAGGGGAGTGGCATCAGAAAGAGGAAGTCACCTGCTTTTTGTCCCACCCTCTTCTTGATGTGACTGCAGAACATTTGGCATTTTTACACACACCTTAAAGTGCTGGTCTTTCAATCTTCTGGGCTTACAAGTCCACAAGTACGTTTCTGGATGACACACACACACACACGCACACACACACACACAGTCTAAAGTAGCCGCAGCTGTAGATGTGAGGGGCTGCCATGGAAACCAAGCCACCACAACTGCCTGGAGCAAAGCAGTTTACCAGGAGAACGTTTTACACACACAAGTTCTGGGAGACACACAGATGTTACAGGATCCAGATTTGTAAAACCACGGGGATCAAGGACTTCTTAAATTTGTGAGAACATGCAGAAGTTCAAAGAGCCAGATGTTTAAGATCTGGTTGAGTGATTTAGACACACAGAACATTCAGGACGTAATGGCAAACATGCAGGAGAAATGTGTGTATAAAAACACCCATTGTGTTGTCCTAACTCTCTGTAAGGGGCATCATTACATAAGAAACAGATATGACAGCCCCTGTGCCTTGCCCCGGCCCCTTTTCTGACATGCCCCTAACCCTTGAGGAGCGTCATGACATTACAATACCCGTTAAGGGGTGGGGCTACATCAGAAGGTGTGGCAGCCTCCTTGCCCCACTGCCATGGCCTGTCCCCTCTGGGTAAAAGTCTAGAGGTGGTGGTAACCCTAGCTTTGCTGTGCACTGTCAATAAGCCAATTGGTGATTGAGCAGTTGCCATTGGGCCTGGGGTAGACTGTCCAATGGCTGGCCTGCTATGGCAGCATGGCTGAACTGCCATTTTGTTTATGCCGTGACACATGGATACTTGTCTTGTGGTGTTTTGAGAGAGATCTGCCCATTTATAGAGCAGTTTCCAAAGAGCTCAGCATTCACTTAGGGTTGCCATCATGCTGCGTTTGCCCCAGAAAGCAGGGGTTTTGACCGAGTCTCTTGGCTCCAGTGGAGCCCCAGTTTCTCCAGGCTTTTGGGGTGCTGAGATGGTGCAATGTCAGAAAGAGGGTGAAGAGGCTATCTTGTCCCTTTACCGTTGTGGTGTGATATCCTTCATAGTTGGGTGATCCATGGAGCCTAAATTGTAAGCAAGCACCTTACGTGCGACTATACAACGTCCTTACTGTTTATATGGTGTGAAAGTTAAGGTGGGAGCCTTAACGTACAATTTCCATGCTTTTGGAGCACGAGTAAATTTGTAAAAGCCTTAACTCCTCCTTTAAACCAAAGTTTCTTTTGTTCCTAGAATTAATATCTATACTTCACCCTTTGCCATGGTGGAAATTTACAATCCTTATCTAGTTCACTGTTCCAACAACCATGTGAGGTAGGTCTAACTTAAGTGGCCAGTATAGCCTAGTTTGCACTTGGACCGGGAGACCTGGGTTGAAATCCCATTTTAGCCATAAAAATCACTGATTTGTCTTGGGTAAATCACTACCTCTCTGCCTCAGTTCCCTGTTTGTAAAATGAGAATAATAATGACCTACCTCACAAAGAAAATTTGGTTTAAGGGAGGAGTTAAGGCTCTTACAAATTTACTCGTGCTCCAAAAGCATGGAAATTGTAAGTTGAGGCTTACAATTAATATGGGTAAGGGGCATGTGCTGGTTGGGAATTGAATCTGGGACTACTGGGTCCTGGGAATATACCCTGGCCACTCCACCATCAAAGTGGCTCTAATGCACAGAACTAGGGGTTCAATTAGCTTGCCTCCTATTGACCTGCCTGCACTAGTGGCTCCTCTGACTGATCTCCACTCATTTTCCCTTGGCTACTAAGTTCTAACTGCTTCAGCAGGTAACAGTAAATAAAGGTAAACCATTTTCTCAGTGTGATGGTTACCTGACTGAGTTGTGCTTCTCGCCTCCTGCCTTATTCCTTATTCATCCTCCCAACTTGATTCTGAACTTTCAGCCATCCAGTGGGTTTCTCCGCTGTCTTGTCACTGGGGTGTGCTATTTTTGTGTTCCCCAACCACGATGCTGCAGGTGCAGCTCCACCCAAACCCACAAGCTGTATGTCTGCCTCCATTTTGGGGGGTAATCCTCCTGCCATCTTGTCTCTCTCTCTCCCCCCCTAGGCTCATCATCTTCTGGCACTGAGGCATACCTTCCTCCAGGGAGTGTTCACAGGTGCTGCTCATCAGTTCTGCTCTTGACGTCTTGCTTGCTGTCTGTTGTCTCTGGGCACACTCCTCTACTCAGCTGCAAGTGAGTCCACCTGCCCCAGGTTGAACATCCTTTTGCTCCATTAGCTTAGCGGCCAATATTGGGGTTTCCTGGATTCTCCACCACTGTATCATGTTCCACATGGAGATCCATAGCTGTATCAATGAAGCACCATCCTACGCTTCTGTCAGCACCTGAAGGTCTGCTAGCCCAGGTTTTCTGTTGGCACTAACTGCCCCTTAAAGGACCCAAGGCCCACCTGGGTTCTGTCCTGTTACAAGGTCATTTGCTTCCATTTGTTCAGTGAGGTAATTTACTGTCTTTTTTGCCATTGTAAGCTATTTTTTGGTATTTTGCTAGTTCGGTAAATTGCAATTGTTAGGTAAATCAAACAACCCAGTGCTGTCCTATCCCTAATACAAAATAAATGGAAGGGGCTAATAATATGACTTATATAGTTCTGGCTAAGAGGTGTAAAATTGACAGAAAATGCCATAAAGCATTGTAAAATGACAAAGTGATGTAAATTGATGGAAAACTCTGGAAATTGATGAAAATTATTGAAAATAATGGAAATGGATGAAAATACTGGAAACTGACAAAACTTGACAAAAGCTGACAAAAATACCAGTAACTGATGAAAACGACAGAAAATTGCAGACACCACTCTCTCAATGGCAGAAGTGCAGATTTGCAGAATCACCGGCCCTTTTAAACTGGGCTATGGATGTGTGTGTGTGTGCGTGTGTGTGTGTGTGTGGGGATTGGTGTGCATGCCGCAGCATGGGCAGTGTGGGGGACAGTGCACATGGGTGTTCACCAAGCCCCCCAGAACAGAGCTGTCACCATTTTGGCCAATTTCTCCATGCGTGGGCAATGGGTGGAGGTGGGTGGGCATGCGTGTTTTGCGGGAGCTGTGGAATTCACCTGCTTCAGCATTCACACAGGAGGCACCCACTCATGTGCATGCATAGGCATGGGTGAGTGCGCCTTGTGTGAAAAGGGCCACCTCCTGGTGAGGAAAAACTGATGAACAGTTGTAAGCACTCCCCAAATGTAGGTTTCCCTAAAGAACACTTGCTGTTGCCTCAGCTCTAGTTTTTTACTTAATCTCTGACTCATGGCTCAATGTAGTTCTGCTCTCTTGTTTCCAGACTCATTACAGTATTCTGGCTTAGACTACTACAGATCAAAATCCTTAACATTCTTGATCTCCTGGCTGAAGATGGAACTTGCCCCTGACCCGAGCAACGGCTCTGATTCAGGTTGGATTTTACACTTGGCTACCACCTGCTGTTAGAGATCCAACCATCATGCTGCAAGTTTGCGGATGATTGAGCTTTTGCTGACCCTCTCAGTGTGGAACTTTCTCCCTCCACATATATTCACCTTAACCCTTCCCTCTTTACCTTTAAAAGGCTCCTAACAATTTTTTTTTTTAATTCTTCAGGTGCTGTTAGGGGATCCACTACTGGATTTTATCTCTTTCCCCTTTACCATTCCCTTAAAAAAATGTTTTTAAATGGACTCTGTTTTTTTGTATTGTATTTAATTTTGGGAAGTGCCATGAGCACCATTTGGTAACAGGGGCACTATATGAATAAAGTGTATTAATTATTATTATTAGATATCCAAATAATACCTACAACCGAATGGATATTCACATATCTTCTTATTTGGGTATTTGATTTTTAAAATTTCATTTACTTTGTATGTGCAATAACATTTACAGTAGCCCCTCTCATGCTGACTTCCTTCACT
>QEPC01011341.1:21406654-21416957 GCA_003113815.1 Sphenodon punctatus
GCTACTGACCTTCTCCTGGAAAGTCAAACCTGCCCTGTGATGTCCAATTTTGCATTTGAAAACATGAACAGATCAGAGATCAGTTTGGAAACTCAAATCCTTCCACTGACTGTCTTCCTAACTGGAGCAGCGACAGAAGACCCTGTGAAGGTTTGCTTGGAAACCCCTTTTATTCTATGTACTGAAAATCAAACACACATGTGCCACTTTGGGCAAGGAAAAGCACTAAGGCCTTTTTTACATGGCCCCTGCAGAGTGGGGTGGTGGTCTGTGGGCACGCTGGTGCATGCGCAGTGGGTGTGTGAGGCATGCATATGGGTGCATACGCATCCCCATGCACCCCACCCATCCCCACACACAGAGCAACTGCCGTTTTCCCCGGTTGCTCTGTGCGTGGGGGATGAGTAGGGCGTGCGTGGGGATGTGTGTTAGGTGGGAGTGCACATGTTCCCCCACTCACTGCGCACACCCGTGCTGTGTCCTTCACACAGACTTCTCCCACTCATGAACATGCAGATTTCTGCATGTTCATGAGTGGGAGAGCCCCGTGTAAAAAGGGCCTAAAGCTCTGAATTCAGATTACAAATTTATTGATGGATGCACCATAACATTGCCACTTGTTTTGGCAGATGTTGAATGCTTTCTCAATTTCAGCCTTGGATTTAGCTTCCCCCTCCACCCCACTCCTAATTGAGACCAGAAATCCAATTAGACAATAATCCCATCTCTTTTGAAGTCCCAGCAGCAGTGTCCTATAATGTTGAGCTGTGGATGTTGGGCTGGTGATGGAGCTGCCTAAACTACTCTGCTGATTAAGGTACAGTTCCTCCCCCTGCACAAGATGCTAGGAGTATGCAGGTGCTGCTCTTGGCTAGAGGTGAAATGGGTACCATTCTCACTCCCCCCCCCCCCCCCCCCCCCCCCCCCCCCCCCCCCCCCCCCCCCCCCCCCCCCCCCAGCTAACTCTATTGAACCTGCACTACCAGAATTGAAAATGGTGGTTCCGGTAGTAACCAATAGCTGTTTGTGCTCCTTTGGGTATCCGTTTTGGAGGTTCTGTTTCATGGTTTCATTTTTTGGGGGTGTTTTGGTCATTTTCCGTATTTCAGCTTCATTGTTTCAGCAATATTTGCACTGTTTTGCATGCCTGATTGACGGAATGATGCAACAGAATGAGCAAAATGACCAAAATAACCAAATCAAAAACTCATAAAACCAAAAACAGACACCCCCCCCCCAAACTGGATATGCGAGTACACGTTTTTTGATCACGGATCAAGTCTGGATAGACGAAGGGACCTAAAATCGAATAACACCCATGAATACCTTTTTTGTTACTATCGATTGTGCCAGCAGTTGATATCAGACAGGGCATGAGAACGTAAGAATTGCCAATCTGGGTTGGACTAACAGCCTATCTGGACCCGTATGCTGCAGTGGGAAATACTGGATGTTTCAGACGAACAGTATCAGTCTCACAAATGAGGAGGCTGAACTGTGCAGGGGGCTGTTGGCTGGAATTGGGAAGGCAGTTTTCCACAGCAGTGCCTACACCTGTGTTCCTCCTTCCCTTTCTCAGATGTCAGTGGCTGGAGCGGTGGTGATTGTAGAACCCCATAACGTGAGAGACTTCCTTTATGGACTGGCTACTTAAAGAAGACTCGGAGGCTGCTGAGGTGTGCTGTGCTGGATTTGTCTGTTAAGGTTGTAAAACCCCACCCGTGGCATATTTAACATAGGAAAAGGCTACTCTCATTTGGTGGGAAACACTGTGCTGCAACTGAATCCAGTTATGTATATTTTTTGGCAGTTTTGCCCTACGTTTGTAATTACTGGGATTTATTTTTATCATATTTGGTATAATTTAAAAAATAAATAACTAAGGAATGATCCCTGTTGCTCATTCCTGATTTTTGGCAGTCCTGGCGGTTTGAGGACATCCTAAGCAGAAAGTTACATTCACTGTCCACATTGGCCAATATAACTATTGATGTGCTTGTGGCGATAAGAGAGCAGGGCATTATGGCCCTCACTGGTGGCGTGATGGTACTATTATAACCCATCTATGTTACATAGGCAGTGGAACCTGATCTTCTAGCTCACTATTGGAGACTGAATGCTGAAGGTAAAACAAGAGAGAATGGGCTTAAATTGCAGCAACATAAATTTCGGTTAAGTATTAGGAAAAAGTTCCTAACTGTAAGAATTGTTGGGCAATGGAATAACTTGCCCGAGGAGGTTGTAGAATCTTTTTCCTTGCTGGACAAGCATCTTCCTGTAATGCTGTAGGTATAACATAACCTGCCTTTGAGAAGGGGGTTGGACTAGTTTGATCCTTGAAAAGGATTGCCATGTATGCAAATTTTGAGAGGGCACTTATCAGAAATTAAGGTTGCAGGACCGACCGGTCTTTCTGATAAGTGCCCTCTCAAAATTTGCATATATGCCAACCCTACCCTTGAGGTCCCTTACAGCCCTACAATTCTATGATGCTATGAAACTCTCTCCTTCCTTTTCCTCCGCACAATCCCATTTCATTTAGATGTAGCTAGAATTTGAGTTAGTGGTGTTTCTTCCAAATGGGTGGAAGAAAAGGATCAGCCTACAAAATGCTATCATTGCTAATTAAAAGGTTTCTTAATAAAGAGCAGTGCAATAGTGGTCCGAGCTTTGGGATGGGGGTGGGGTGGGGGGAATGAAATCCACCTCTTTTCTTACTTTAGTCTAATTGGCAGGAGCCTTGAGGAGCTAATTAAGAGATGTCATAATTGTACTTAAAACAGAGTGATGCAAGTAGTTATCAAATATCAAGCATATGTCTGAGTAGATTCTGGCTCCCCCATGGCCAAAAAGATGAAAGCAATGATCAGTTACAGCCCCAAGGGGGTTATACTAGCTCATGATTGTCTGATTAGCTCTGGTCTTTCAGTTCCTGGTAGAACAAACTGTAGCCAAAAACAATCCAAGGATGCCAAAATCTACAATTTTATTAGGGGGCTCATGATTCTAGGTGTTGAGTTTTCCATGCTCTGCTCAGCAATGGTTAGGCTTTAGTATGAGTTTAGGACAGTGCATTTTAAGAAAGAGAAACTGGAGACAAATATAGGTATGAATGGGAAGAGAAAGGGTCTTAGTATGCAAGTCATACTTGGTTGAATGAGCTGAGTATGTTTAGCTTAGAGGAAAGAACGAGCATGGTGGGACATGATAGTAGTTTTCAAATATCTAAAAGGTTGCCCCCCCCCAAAAAAAAGATGGAGAATAATCGTCCTTCATTAGCAGTGAGGGTACGATGAGAGGCAATCGACTGAAGTTGTGAGAAGGCAGATTTTCGTTAAATACGACAAATACTTCCTAACTGCAAGAGCAGTTGGGTGATGAAACTATTCGTCTGGAGAAGATGTGGATTCTACTTTAATGGAAGTTCTGAAGAAGAAGTTGGATGACCATCTGCCAGGATGATTTAGGTCAGGATTGGAGAACCCCAGGCCCAGGGGCCAAATGCAGCCACGGCAAGTTTTTATGTGGCCCCTTTCCAGTGTCTGGATCTGACCCCTGGATCCAGTTCCTAGCTCAAATCTCTAGAGAATTCAGTTCAGGGTAAAGGAGCAAAGGTGAGGACATGCACACAAGGACCGGGTCAGATCCATGGCACAAATCCATGATCCAGGCCTTCCTTTTCTTGAATACACTCCTTAAACACCCTTGACCCCAAGTTGTATGTGAGTTTTGGAGCTTGTACTAATTTTCAAAGTAGCCCCCAGGATAGAAAAGGTTCCAGCTCCTGATTTACGTGTAGTAACACTTGCCTCAGAGCAAGTGGCTTGATGACCTTTGAGGTCTCTTCCAGTTCAATGATTCTATGAAATCATGGAAACCTCAGTTTTTTTTTGAAAATAAAAGTATGTTTCTAGTCTTCATGGTCGAGAAGAAGAGCAGAAAGACAGGACTGCAGTGTAACCCAAATAGCTTAGAACAAGAAGGCATATTTTGGGACAAATGGGGTAGTTTTTAATCGTCCTGAGGTGATAAAGGCTTCAGCTTCTGGTGCGTCTTGATGCTCTTGGATTCCTGGACCCATGTCAGTCAGGATTGCATCCTGGATATGGCTCTGAGATTGCACTTGTGGCCTTGGTTAATGATCTCCACTTGGAAACTGACAAGGATAATTGTGCCCTGTTGATTTCACGAGATCTGTCAGTGACCTCTGATACAAATCAAGGGGTATTTTTGACACGGCTGTGAGACCTGGCAGGGGCACACAGGACTGTTCTTGAATGGTTCTGCTCAATCCTGGTTGGGAGAACCCAGAGAGTGGCGATAGGCAGTGGCTCATCGTCCCCTCGAGAGCTCCCTTGTGGGGTCCCACATGGTTCCAACTTGTCACTACTAGGCCTTCCGGTGCACTTCTGGGTTTCCCCGGAAGGCCTAGTAGCATGCTGAATCCGGCAGCCCCACAGCCAGCTTTGAAGCCTCCGGACCGCCGCCCGGAGCTCAAGGTAGGCAATGGCGATCCATGGGTGGGGAGGTAGGGTGATCCCTGGGGTGGGGGGGACTTTAAATCCAGGCTGGGCAGGGTGGGTGGGGGTGTCCCCCCTTCCACCTGCGCAGCCTGGACTCGGGGAGGGAAAGTGTTTGGCTTTTTGTGTTTTTTTTTTTAACATTACGGCCATTCATTTGAATGGCCGCAATGTAAAAAAATCTGGTAGGGGAATTCGGTAAATTACACCTGATTACCGGGTTTAATCCGATACTGCTGGTACACCAAATACCGGGCAGTATCGGATACCAGTAGATCCGGTAGTCCCACCCCTACCAATCAGGCTAACTGGGGTAGCGCAGGGCAAGAAAAACGGGATCATGTGACCCTAATTCTGCCACGCCACACCCCCACAAAGTGCCACCCCTAGGTTCAGGACTAGGGGGGCTTGCCATAAGTCCAGGACTGTTGACAAGACTTTAGTGACATTCGTTGGCTGGCCCTGTGACCTGGAGGAGATTGGAAAACCCATCGTTGATGGATCTGACCATCATCATCCATACGGTCATTACCTGAAGGTTAGACTACTGCAGTATGNTCTCACAGAACAGAGAGAAAAGGTCTGGCCCTCCCGTTATAAGGGTTTCAGTGCCCTCCCCCAGAGCCCCCCTGATTGGTTGTGGGAGAGAGCAGGTCTTGAGCAACCACAGAGTGCCATGAGACTGCTGGGGGCTGCTTGCGCTGCTCATTGGCCAGCGATACATACATCAGATACTGCTGAGCTGCTCGCCTCTCCCAACACAGGCACAGTTCAAGAGTTCAACCCTGTTAAGAGTCCAAGATGTCTGCTCCCTCCTCCCCCTCCACGTTTTCCCTCCAAAACCCAACTGTCACAGCACTAATAATGACAATGATAATGACAGATTGTTTTCATTTCTCGTTATGGTGTCTTGTTATCGTTTTTGTTATCGTTACCGGTATTCTTGGTTGTCATTTTCGGTATTCTCGGTTGTCATTTTTGTTATTGCAATAATGAAAACGAAAATGACAATTTTTGTTATCTTTATTGTAATAACGAAAATGACATGCACACCCCTACGGCACAGGTACTAGGAGAGTTGTTCCACCAAAGTTCCTGTAGTGTGGCCTTTTACCTGTAAAAGCAACCAATCAGGAAGCTGGGAGGGAGTCGGGCAAGACTGGAGGGCTGTGGCCTAGCCAGCACCACAGAGGCCTACATGGGAAGCTAGAGCCAAGGGTAAGGTGTGGTATGGGTACTGCCACACCAGGCATGTCCCTAAAATTCCAGGGATGCTGGTTCAAGGCCAGGGTTTGATGCTTCTGAATTGAATTTGTCAGCTAAAGAGCTCTGTACTGAGCAAAATCTGAGGTTAGCTGCTCATCTGTTTTCTCTCATACCTAGATACCCGCAAAACAGGACATCATACCAGATTAGAGAGAGAGTGAGCATCCCATTAGCCACAACGTGGGCATTGGTCACTTCTTCCTGTTTTTCATCTGGCACCATCTATATTTTAGGCCCACACTGGGCCAGAAATGTAATGGCTTGGACTCCTGTTGTGGAAGAAAGAAGGGAGGGGAAAAACAAAATTCATTTCCAGTGTTTAAGGAATTGTTCAAGTCAATGTTGTTGAATTGTTTTCATCCATCTCCCAGATGGAAAAAGAGAGAGAGAGACAAAAGACCCTGAAACCATGTTTCCATATAATTAAGGTAAATTAAATTTAAAGCTTAGTAGATGAGAGAAATGGCATTGTCCAAGTGATGATGCATTGGAAGATGTTGTTTGTACTTCATTGGAAGAAGATGGGAAGCCCTTTTGTAAGGGTAGATTTAGTGTCGTGGATGTCCTGGGATTGTTTTAGAGATACATGGACTGACTCCCTCAAATTGCGTAGGCATAAATATTGTGGAGGACACGAAGGACATGGATGGCAATAGACCCACCCCCACCAAATTTTCAGATAACCTTTTCTGCTCAGCTGGGCAGGGCTGACAGGGTTGCCCCTTCCCTCCTCCCTTGAACAGTGTGAAAACGCTGCGGCTTCACTTCTCCCACTCAGCAGAGTGTGGGCTTTTGGGGGAGTTGCCATTCACCTGCCGCCTCTCAGCTGCGCTCCCCAGCCTCAGAGTGGGTAACAGTACATTACAAATATATATTTAAAAATGTACACATAAATAAAACCCATTTAAAATCCCCTATCCCGAGCCCTATCCTTGCCTGCCAAATGCCTGGCCAAAGGAAGTCTTACATTGTTTCCAGAACATGAGCATAGACAAACATCTGGGGAAAGGGAGTTCCATAATTGTGAGGCAGCTACTGAGAACGCCTCTCTCTGTGCGTTGTATGTGCTTGATGAGCAGATGGTACATGTACGTTTCTTGTATTCCGCTTTTAAAAGGACAAATTAGAAAAGGTTGATAATTGCATTTGTGGAGGCTCTTTCCAGAAATGCTTAATCTAATTCAAATAAGGATCAGCCAAAAGCCATAAATGCCAACAGGAACGTAAAGAGAAAGGAGAAATCTAATGACATATTTTTTTTAAAACCCCAAACAAAGACTGTAGAAGATTCCAAAGTGGAATTCAGTCCAGAGCATGGGCTGTGGGTTGTGTGGTGGCACAGAGGGTCCTGCATTTCAGTATACATTTGGGTTTCATAAAATGCCAACCTGTTAAATTTCATTAGAGCAGTAAAGAAATGGTCAGGTTTCTTGAAATGCCCCATGGCTTCTAACTGTGTTCCGCCTGGGAACCATTTAGGGATATAGATTTTATAAACGACTCGTCTATAGGAATGTTTCCAAAGTCATTATTCATCTCACAGCTGGTGTGTGTGTGTGTGGGGGGGGGGTTAGGTTATGTGAAGAGAGAAAGGTGGTCTTAGGGATGGACAGGTGGGCAAAGCTGAAAGAAACCCACCACCAGCAGCATTCGCAGAAATTGTCCCTTCCACCATCTGCAGAACAGTCCAGTGCTGAATGGGGCCACATCTGGCCTGCTGTGGCTGGTTTTCATTTGGCCGCATATCAATTCCTGGACTGGCCCATGAACCCAGTGCCTACCCTCAATCACGAAAAGAGTGAGCTCAGAAGAAGGGAGTGGAGATGAGGGTCTGCACTCAAGGAGAGAGACTGGATCCATAGAACGGATCTATGAACTGGCCTAGTCCCCACTTCCTCCCTCCACCCTGACCTCTTAAGCACTCCTATTCCCAGTTCCTAGCCAGCTTGCAAAACACACACTCATTTTCAGAGAGGAAAGATCCCCGACCTGAGTCAGGGGTAAACTTGCTGGGCTATTGTTCATACTGCAGTTTATCAGTGGCTAAGCAAGAGAACTTCATTCTCCAGAGTTGTCACAGCCCAGGAATTTCCACTGGAGCCAAATCCACTTGAAAACATAAAGAAAGTTTAATGAAGTAAAGGACCGTAAAATGGCAATCACACAACAGGGAGATCTTAAATACCGAGAATGCGGTAGGCCTGTATGATCCCAAGTCGCTAAAAAAAAACCTGAGTTTCAGACCATACATGTGTTTGACATCAACACCATTCGGCATGTGTGGGTAACAGCTGATCCACTGCAGATCCATGTTTAATTTTTTTAGTGCATGTGCAACCCACATGTGGGGTAGGTGAAGCCTCCTTGCTTCTGCATCTGATCTATGGAGACCAAGTGAGTCTATTAAAGACCAGGTGCAGAGACTGGTTCATGAGCTCTGGAGGTCCCGGGTTGAGTTATTTCTCTTTTTTCTCCTGTAGGCCACTTTGAAAATTAGTACAAGGTCAACGGGCTGGGTAAACGTTGGGGTGATTAAGGGGTGCATTCAGGATGGGGAGAGAGCTAAAATGGAGATCTGTGATGAATACCTTATCAGACAAATTCACCTGCTTCAATTCAGTTCTGCAAAAGTGGTTACGAAATGCTATTTGCTCATACTTGGTTAACCTGACAGGCTATATCATGTATGCTTTAGAGTTTAGGATATAAGGAGCTGCCTAAGTAAGTCTAAAGACCAATGGTTCATCTTAGCCCAGTATTGTCACAACCTGACATGGCAGCAGGTTTTCAAATCCAGCTCTCCAGGGTCTCCGGCAGAGGCCTCATCCAGACCTGCTCCCTGAGACCCTCCAGGATCCCCAGCAGGGGCCTCACCCCAGGTGTGCTACCAGAGATCCTTTACAAACTGTATTTAATTTGTAAAGAAGAAGAAGGGGACCAGGGCTGAATCATGCCATGGAAGCCCTGTTCTTTGTTGCCTGGAAACAAAGGGAGGTATTCAGAGGGACTAATGAAGCTGCCCTGTTGGGTCCAGCCTGCTGGGTTTCCTGGAGCTGGGATGAAGATCTGCAGGGATGAAGCAGAGTAGGTCCTCAGAGAGGCCTTCGGGAGAAGCACCCCAGAAGCTTAATTTGATGGGACTGTGATGCAGGAACTGTTTCATGGGGTGCGTTGCCGTTTACTAGATACACCGGAAGTAGCTGGCCGCCATAGGAATTGCCGCTCGTGCGGTCTTTTTGAAGGCGCATTTGGGAGCCTCGATATTGGGGTTTCCAAAATGTGCCTTCAAAAAGACCGCGTGAGTGGCGATTCCTATGGCGGCTACTTCTGGTGCGTTTAAATGCACCCTGTGGGGCTTTTCAGGAACTGCATTGAAGAACGCACTGCATCCGGCCGCTCGTATAAAAGCGGCCTCAGAGACCCAGGACTACAACTCCCAGCAGGTCAGAACCTATCAGCTGCTGGGAAGGGAAACCCAGCATGCTGGACTGTATCCCCCAGCAGGAAAGCAGAGGGAGAAAAAGCCAGGGAGAAAGGAGTGACTCCACTTTGTTTGGCTGAGAGTGTGAGTGGGTTTTTCTGTCGCAGGGAGGGCGCTTGAGCCAGTAACACAGACTGGATCCCACCTGAACCAGCTGCTCATCCAGAGCCAGTAACGAGAGGGACAGAGACTGCAACTGGGTTTGAGAGCAGCAGCATGGCACCAGGGGTTAACTCAGGAGTGTCCTGGAAAATCTGGGACACTTGAGTGGCCTCCCAGGGAGGCAGGATCCAACTCTTTCCTGTACCCCAGGCTCTAGAGGCTTATCCATCACCAACCAGTTCCAGGTAGGGTGACCATACCTCCCCTTTAAAAGGGGATGCTCTTCTTTGTTGCTTGGGTCCAGTACCGTGAAAAAGCTCTTGTTGCTGGTCATGTGACTTGTGGCTCCAGAGTTGACACACCCGTCATGTGATGAGTTGGCCTTTGTTGCTCTAAAACATCCACTCCACTGTTCTGTGGTTGTGTCACTGACTATAGCCTTGGCCCTTTGCTTAGACACTTGTGGAGATCGCTTTTGTTATTCTGCCTTCCATATGGAGCAGTCTTTCTTTAGGTGTTCTTCTTTCTTGCACTGAAAACATGCCCTTGTTTCCTTCTTGTGCAATCTGTTATCTGCAAATCTCAGGACAGTTTCCTTATCCTGTTCCTGATTGTCCTGCATGATTTCTTTCCTGCGCTGGAATTCATCCATGAGTCTCCCTTTTACAAATTCCATTGTTAGTTCTGCCTCAGGCCTTGTCTCTGGGGCATTTATGAGGGCGCTGTATGATTCAGGCAGACTGCAGAGAAGTAAGGCCGCCACGTGGTTGTCTTTTATCTCTTCACCGATGCCTCGCAGTTGTGCTACCACTTCCAGCATTGAATTTATGTGATCCTGCATCTCCTTCCCTTTACCAAGTCTCATCTGGTACAGTTTCCTTAGGAGAAACAGCTTACTGTTCAAGCTGGTCCTTTCATGCAGCTTCTGCAGTGC
>QEPC01011341.1:21417081-21477296 GCA_003113815.1 Sphenodon punctatus
GGGTGGGCTCGCCTCGCCTCTCAGTCTGTTTTTATTTAAACAAAAATCCAGGCTGAGCAGGGTGGGTGGGGGGTGTCCCCCCTTCCACCCGTGCAGCCTGGACTCGGGGAGGGTTTTTTTTCTCCTTAACTTGGGGCTTTTAAGTTTTACATTGCAGCCATTTTTAAATGGCTGCAATGTAAAAAATCCGGTACCCGGAATCCAGTACCCTGGACTGGATTACCGGGTCGAATCCGATAATGCCGGTACGCCCGGTACCGGCATTATCGGATACCGGATTTTACCGGTTTCCCACCCCTAGTGTTATTCAACTTGCAGACTGAACGCTTTAATTCAGAGCTGCCGGCCATACTTGCTTCCCTCGCTCAGATTGGGATTCTGGTTCTTCTGCTCACTTACTGTTAGTAGCCTCCTCTGGGAGTTTCCTTTGGGCCTCTTTTCTTTTCAGCTCACTTCCAGTCTTTAGGGTTATTCTGGGCTGTTCTGAAGAGGTCTGGGCCCATCACCTGTTGCAGAGTAATAACTGATTCGCAGTCAGTAAGGACAAATGCAGCTGAAGGTTTAAAAACAGAACTTTACTTAAGCTTTCTTAGGCACAGATCCCTAGTTACATCTAGCTAGTAGTAAGACAAAATGGAGACTGAGACAATGAGAGAGAAGGGAAGAAGGAGTGGTTACACAAAGGAATTCAACTGCAAAACCCCAGCTCCCTTCCATGTACATATAAACTTAGCAGTGCCATCTGGTGGCTCTATAGTCCATTACTGTTCTTAATACAGCAGGCATTAATTAATGGATGTTGCATATACCAACAGCAACATGCATGTTTCATAAGTGGTTTGGAAAAACATACCTAAGTCCACAACAGGCTCTTGCTGGGTTACCCAGTTCCCACCCATAAGGTTCCTGGATGTTCCAACACCCGCCCTCCCTGCCCCATACTCCCCAGACTGGCTCTCCCACCTGCTGCTGCTCCTGCCGGCTGCTGCTCATCTGAGTCAGGCTCTTCCTGCTTGGTTTTCCTGAGAGGGGGAGGGAGGAAGGGAGGAGGCCTCTTCTGGCGCACCAAGTCCTGGCTTCTGGCCAGGCGGTACTGCGGTGCACCACAGTCCCCGTAGTGGGGGTGCACATGCAGTGAGCAATGGTCAGGTGAGTCAACGGCGGCCGTTCACAGGTAGCCTTTCAAGTCGCATTCAGGCACCCCAGATTTGACAGGGTGCCTGTTTTTGCAGGTGCTTGGCTGCACCTCTAGATTTGAACCCTAGTCTTTAATCTGCCAACTAAGCTCATCTAGGTGAATCATCGTTTCTGCTCTATCCCAGCCATGAATCTGATATTCAGCTCCATTCTCTAGGCAGGTCATGAGAAACATGTGCAGAACAGGCAAAAACGAGACCTTGTTTAGTCTAATAAGCATTTCTTTTTCTTTTTTTTAATTATCAAATTGGGCCTGGAATCCCACTGCAATGTTTAAGGGCTGGCACTTGGCAGTTAGCTAGCCAGGGAACAGTGCTGCAGTTAAATCAGCTATTAAGTAATACCTGAAGGCACCAGCCAAGAGAGCGGGGCGGGCGGTGGAGCTGCTCTAGCTGAATAAGAAACACCTCAGTTTTACTGCCCATGGGGGGGCGTGTTCTGGTGGTAATAGCAAGGCAAAGAGCATCTGGCCAGCAAAGTCGAACACGATGCAATGAAATTAGTGACGGGCTTAAAGCCCTTGGCCATGAAAAGTAGACCGTGTGATAAATCAATCTACCTCTACTGCTGAACATATTATCGTCATTATTATTATTATTTTTAAAAAAAGAACACATTCATACCACCACCAAATATCCAGGAATGGGGAACATTTTTTTTCCCCTGGGGGAGGGAGGGGTGGTTCTAATGGATGAATCCGTAGATGGTTCAACATGTTACAGTAACTACACGGGAGTGTATGGTTTAAAACACGATGTCATGCATAGACGTTCAAACTGCTCGTGCTTCTCCATGTTTAAGCTGCCACCCCATTGATTCTGCCCAGCAGGGGGAGCCCTTTGGATGGCAGCATTAACTTCTGTGGCAGTAAATTAGCTTGGCTGGCGCAGTCACCACTCCTGTAAGTGGGAGTAGGGTTGTCATATATGTACATTTTTTCAGGACACTTATGAAAAATACATTTTTCAGGGCCTTTTCTGCCTAAGGCGGTGCACCTAATACATGTTGCGGACCCTGCAACATGTATTTTTTCATAAGCGTCCATATGGCAACCCTAAACTGAAGCCATCTGCCTCTGTGGCCACTATAGGTGGGAATATCGGTATCGGATGAATCTGATACACTTGATAATCAGGTATATCAGATTAATCCGATAATTCGATAATTACCACTATCAGCGTACCGGATTTTTAACATTGGCAGCTTTACTGTTTTTTTTTACATCACGGCCATTGAAGTGAATGGCCGCAATGTAAAAAAACCCGGTAAAGCGGCCAATGTTAAAAATCCGGTATGCCGATACTGGTAAATCTGATACCGGGGAAATCCGATACCGGTAAATCTGGTATCTGGTATTCTCCCCAGTGTCCCATCCCTAGTGGCCACAATGGGCTCCGGGCGTGCTCCCTTCACAGCCTCCTCTCCTGAGCAGTGTGCGACGGTTCAGGAGTGCGTCACCACTGCTTGGAGCAAGGGCACAGCTACTGTGGAGTGTGGGGGCTCAATAAAGGCCGTGTCCTGGACTCTGAAGGGGCCCTTTGCAATCTAGGCAATTTTCAGAGGGGGAAGGAACGGGGCTACCCTGTCCCCACCCCACATGCAAGGGCTGGGCCAAGAAGGAAGTTTTCAGAGTGGGTGAGGGTGGAGTGCTGGTCTCACTCCCATCTACTGTTAACATGACCTTTTTGATGGGATTGCTGCCACTCCAGGGGAGGGGGTGCTGGGAGCTGGGGCAGCACTGCCTTTATGGGTAAGCACTGCCCCCCTCTTACTCTTAAGTGGGGCCCCTAATCGGGACATGAGCCCAGGGCCACCAAAGCTTTGCTGCGCCACTGGCGGAGCGTTCTTTCCACCCCAGCGCTGACCAGCCCCACTGGGCATATGCACCCACATCCCCTTACCAGAGTGCTGCCCCCAGTCACGGATCTGCCCAGCTGATCATGAATGCAGGAGAGTCTCCCCCTCCCACCCACTGGTCCAGATCTTCCCTGTCAAGCATGAAGATTGAATACCTCCCTCCTGGCCAGAGCACCTGTTCCCTCCCTCTCCCTGCTCAGAGTCCTTGATAGGGTGGCCATACCTTCCCTTTAAAAGAGGACACATGTAAAATACACGTTGCAGGGTTGCATTGGTTCCGATGCAGCCCTGCACCATGTATTTTTCATAAGTGTCCTCTTTTAAAGGGGAGGTATGGCCACCCTAGTCCTTGACCAGGCATTTATTGTGCTCCAGGTTTTGGGCTGTTGCACAGGTTTGCCGAGCAGTTCCCCAGATATGTTCCAGGGAACAAGCCTTTGCAAACCCATGTTCCCTTTGTAGTTAGTCCCTGGGTTTACTTAAACAAACATAACTTACCCCCGTGTAATGGTGGCATGGTACTGTGGAACGATGGCAGGCATCATGCATAGAGATACCTGGGAGCTAGCCACATTCTTATGGTGGAGTGGGCCCACAACACCATTTTGGATCTGGCCCTGCTACACCTACCACAGAGACAAGGGCATAGTTATAATAGGAACAGGCAGTGCAGCTGCACCTGGTCCGGGTTGTAGGGGGCATGCTCCCTAGTGCATCTACAGCTCCTGCTGCTGCGATGTGGGGCAGGGAGGCCTACTTCCTTCTTCTACACCAGGGCCCATTCCCACCTAGCTACGCCTTTGCGCAAAGACAATAGGAGCTTTTACTCATGCATTTCTCCTGCATGTTTGCTGTTACATCCTGAACTTTCTGTGTCTAAATCACTCACCCAGATCTTAAACATCTGGCTCTTTGAACTTCTCTGTAGAACTTCTCCCAGAACTTTTGTGTGTAAAAAGTTCTCCTGGTAAACTGCTTTGCTCCAGGCAGCTGTGGTCACTTGGTTTCCATGGCAGCCCCTCACGTCTACAGCTGTGGCTACTTTAGGCTGCCTCAGGGTAGTGTTTGTGTGAAAAATGCATCCAGGAACTGCCTCAGGGCAGTGTGTGTGTGTGTGTGTGTGTGTGAGAGAGAGAAGAATGCATCTGGAACTTACTTGTGGACTTGTAAACCCAGAAGATTGAAAGACCAGCACTTTAAGGTGTGTGTAAAAATGCCCAATGTGTAGAAACTGCTCCAGACTCAGTAGGATCCAGAGAACTGTTTTTCAAGTAATAACCAGTAAGACGGATCCAGTTGAAGGCAGGCTGTCTGTAGGGATGGGTGAACGCGGTTTGGAGTTCGGACCGAACTCGGTCTGTTTGGACATCTGAACCGAACGTCCGAACCAAACTCTCGAATGACCGAACAGTTCGGTCGTGCTCGGATGAGTTCGGGGGCAGGAAAAACGTCTTTTCAGGGCCAAAAATCCGGTTTCGGTTTTGTTTCGGTTTCGGTATCGGTATAGATAGTGCTTTTTTTGAATGTTCGGCCACGTTCAGCCAAAACGAACTTGGCTGAACGAACCATCAAACCCGAACTTGGGTTTCGAACCAAACGACCGAATGTCCGAACATCTGAACTGCGTTCGGTACGCCCATCCCTAGCTGTCTGGTCTGGCAGCCATTTTACCTTAGTCTCTCATCTGAAGCACAAGGAGCCTCACTAGGGTTGCCACATCTTCTGAGAGGAAAGCCAGAAAGGGTTGGGGCAAAGGGGCTCTCATGTCCTTGTCTGACATATAACTCCTTCTCTTATGATTTGTTGTGACATCACAAAGCCACACATGGGCAGAACCATGTCAGGATAGAAGTGAGACAAAGGGTGTTTTCAGACCAACAGGAAGTGTGCTGGAGCCTGGAGGTGCTCTGTGGACCCACCCCCATGGGTGCTATTTCCCAGCTCATCCCAGGACCACATCAGATGGACGTCCATTGGTGTCCCCTGGCTGCAGTCTGTCTATGTCCCCGACCACCACCATAAAGCTGCGGGTCACTCTAGCAACGCTCTAGGCAGCTGTCTGTGACTCTGTGATGCTGAATGCGCCAACAGACAGTTGGATGCGGAGGTGCTCCATTGGTGCCCCCAAGAGATGGTCGGCTGTGCTACATTTGGCTGTTGCCATTGGTTTGGCCGGCTTGCTCTGAATGACATACTCCTGGATCTTGCGGCGGACTCTGTGCAGCCCCAGCTTGCTCTGTGTTGCAGATCTGGCAGGCACCCTTCATACGAACCAGTAAATTCAAGGGTGATGGGGGCATCTGTCCATCTGTTTACACCCAAAGAGGTTGTCATGCTCCCTTTCTGATATGACCCTGTCTTTAGGAGTCACTCCATGAAGGTGCACCATATGCACTCCCTAGGGTGGTGCCATGTTGCAGGAGGTGTGCGTATTTCTGACATAGGTTGGCCATACCTCCCCTTTAAAAGAGGACACTTATGAAAAATACATGTTTCAGGGCTGTGTTGGTGCCATTGCAACCCTGCACTATGTATTTTTCATAAGCATCCTCTTTTAAAGGGGAGGTATGGCCACCCTATTCTGACATGCTCCCCCTGCTGCCCCAAAAGCTGTGATACTCCTGGTTATCCATAGGCACCCCTGACTTGCCCTGAGAAATTGGGGCTTTCCCCATAGCTTGGAGACTAGGGTTAAAAATCTGGGAGTGGTGGCAACTCTAGACTTCATTCCTGAGAGAGAAATTGCCCATACCCTGGGGAATTGGGCTCCAGATTTAGACTGGGATCTGAGTCTCTGTCCTTAATTTTAGCTTCCGCTCCCAAACTGACTGCACGGCTCTAAGCACAAAGTTGAAGAACAAACACACCAAAAAAAAGTGGAAACCTTTCAGAGGACCAAATCCTTCCCCAATTAGCTTTGAATCCCTTCACTCCTACAAAATCTCAGTTCTGGGCTGCACCTGTTTGTATATTTCCACTGGCCAAGAAAAGTCGCCTCCCTTAGCATCTGTCTATGTGGTTTCCAGGGTGAGACTCTACGCCGTGCCAGCGGCCACACCTCTTTACAAGGAACATGTAATTGCAAAGTTTTCTCCCTTCCCTTCATCCACCGCTTCACTCCTCCCATTGAACGTAAGAGAAGCAAGCAGCCATTCGTGTCCCGTGCTCTGATGCAAACATTTTCCACCTGGCAGAGGGACACGTTTCAAGATATAAATAAATATTTTATTTCTTTTCTTAGGGCTCGTTGGCGGAGATATTTTTAAAAGCATGACACAGAGCAGTGTGACACACTCGGTGTTCTCAGTGGGTGGGTGCAGGGTTATTTCATGTTATTCTTGTCTCCTGGCCCAGCATTACGAGCGTGCACTTCATTAGCTGAGCATCAGGCACAGCGGGACTGCTTGTTCGTTTGGAGTTGTAAGGGAACTGTTTGGAGTGGGGTGGGGGTGGGGTTGCTGAAGTCGATCTGGATGGGGAGGGGTGTATTTAGGGCAGGGGGGGAGTTGCGGTTTGATCCCCATATGCAATCACTTCTATTCAGAAGGGTGTATTTTTTGAAGAGAGGGGCTCATATAGGTCAGATCTCTGCAGAAGTGGGGAAACCGGCTCCCCACTTTGGGCCAGATCCAAATTTTTCAAAGCTCTGTGGCCTGGGAGAGCTTTACATGGGACCCCAGCCTGGATCACCCTACAGAGAGGTGTGGTTGATGCTGGGAGGGGTTGGAGCACCAGCCCAAAGCATTCCTTGAACCACTTTTATGACAGCCCACCTCAGAAAGTGATTCTCAAACTTTTTTGAACCACATCCCCTTCCACTTGTCTGTCATAGCTGAGGCCTCTTTCCATGCCCCCCACCGGCCCCGCACGCACACGTCTTGTTACCTCTCTTGATTTCCCCCGTCCCACCCTCCTACATCTTCCCCTATCTGCCCCCCTTGTTCTTTTACTCTCCCTCTTGTCACCCCATTATTTTGGAAATTCCCCTTAGGTCAGCAGAGTGTGGAGCTAGGGATTTGCTAGCTGGGGTCCTTCTTTCCCACCCTCAGAACACCTTCCATGTTCCCCTAGGGGCCCCACATCCCAGTTTGAGAACCTAGGACATAAGAAAGTGCCTGCACCTCCTCTGCAGGCTAGACAAAAAAAAGGGAAGGCAAAACAGGGGAAACTGCCATGGGCTTGATAGAAGAGGGTCGTGGCTTGAAGGCCAGAGGTTCCCGACCCCTGAGCTAGGGAATCTTGTCAGGGCTGAATCCAGGCAAGTGTAGACTGTTTGACCGCACAAGGCCTCATGTGTTCCGATGGGGTTAATAAATAAACTTGAAATGATGACATGAGTGTGAGAATTGCCGGTTTAAAATATAGGCCACAGGAACTCCAACCTGGGGAGTCCCAAGTTGGGGAAAGCCTTCAGTGATTCAGGAGGGGTGTCCACGACACATGAGACCATGAGTAAATAAGAAACAATGGGCATAACATACAGGCCTGCAATGCAGAGAGCCCTGGTCTCCTGTGTGGGTTATTATGTTGACTTGAATGTCAATAAATAACTACAGTCACATTTTCCTGTTTCTAATGGTGAGTTAGTGTGTGTCTGAGGGCACCAGGAAGTGGAAATGGGTACCTGACTGGGCTAGGTATGTCAGCTGTACAGAGGCCAGGGTCTTGTGGTAGACTAGTGGAGAAGAGTATCATCTTTGCGAATGAAAAAAATATATTATGGAAGGAAAGGAAACCAGGAAAAGGAAGGACAAAAGGAAACCATCAGACGTTCTATGTTAGGATGAGGCCCCTACCACTGTTTTGCACAGGGCCTCAACTTATCTGGATTGGTACTGAGTATTGTACAGCAGCTTAAGATGGGTGCAAATGTGGCTTAAAATGTTGTCCCCGCCCCACCACCCGGTGGCTGCTGCTGCTGCTGCTGCTGCTGCTTCCATCAGAATTTTGAAGCAGATTTAAAGGTTGCCTGAAAAAGATGGCATGAACATAGAACTGAAAGGAAGATTGTAGGCAGATTCTGGGTGATTTCAGACGTTACGTTTTCGGCATTCACCACAGTCAACCTCAGACAAATGCGGACGGTGCTGAAAGAGCCTTGCGCATCTGTTGGCCCGCATCCAGATGTTCACCACAGTCAAACGCGGGCCGGAGTAAACCTAACCATGCTTCATGAGGTCGGGGCAGGAGGAGGTCCAGAAGTGTGGTGAATGTTCACCACTGCAGGGGTGAATGAAACATAATGTCTGAAGGGAAAACCCTGGCCGCGGTGGAAGGAAACTACCGTGGGCCGTGGTGATGGCACGCAGTGCTGCTGCCAGGCAACCAACAACAAGCGGCACATGGAGGGAGATTTAAAGGGCAGGCAGCAGTAGGGGAATGTGGCGGAGCAGTCGATGGAGAGGAGGGTGGAGGAAACAGAGGAAAGGATGGAGTGACAGGGCGAGGAGGAGGTGCAGCAGCAGCAGCAGGAGGGGGAACCCGGTCCAATGGGGGACACCCAGCAGCACATGGGGCCACCCCAGAAGAAGGTAGGGGGTGCAGCTGGGAGTGGGTGGGTCGGAGCCGGGGAGAGGAGGGGCATGGGAGGGAGGGACCACAGCCACCAGCAGCCTAACCAGCAGCCGTCAATGTACCCCCAAACAGACCAGCAAGAGGGTCTGCACCCCGGAGGAAGCCAAGGCCGGTGGGAGCCAGGACCAGGCGGCGGTGGCCACGGAGGAGGAAGAGGCAGTGGAGGGGCCGGCACCCAGGCGCCGGTACCACAGGGAGGTCTGTGGGGGGCTCCAGGAGACTCACGACCTTATAGCTATCTGGGCAACACCCGAGATGCAGGGCGAGCTGGCTGTCAATGCCTGGAACAATCAGGTGTTCACCCAGATAGCCACAGAGATGGGGGAGGCTGGATACAACTGAACGCCCACACAGTGCCGGACTAAAATAAAGGAGCTGAAGATGGGGTACAAGGACATAACCAACAACAACTGGAGCTCTGGGCGGGCGACATGTGCCTCCCCCTACCTGGATGCACTGAGCCGGGTGCTGTACCGCAAGGGCTCCATCGTGGCCCGGCACATGGTAGGAGGAGGCGCCTGGGAGGAGCGACCCGCGGATGAGACCCCCCCCTGCAGCCGGAGAGCACTGAGCCAGCCCCCGCACCAGGCAAGGGAACCGTGGAAGAGATGCCAGGGACCTCGGGCACACGTGCCCGACACACCCCCAGCCCGACTTCCGGCGAGGCCACACATGCCCCAGTGGTAGAGGGGGAGGAGGAGACCATGACCCTGAACCTCACAGTCTGCAGACCCGGAGACCAGGCAGACACCAGCCCCAGCGACCGACCGGCCTCGGAGGGAACGGACACCAATGGAGCAGGTAAGGGCAAGGCAGGGCACACGCATGGACCCCAAGGGGAGGGGGGGCTAAGGCAGTGGAAGGGGATGGCAGCCGTTCCTCCCCCACAGCCCCAAAGGCAGGGATGGGGCACGGGCAGAGGGAGTGGCACAGGAGGCGGGTGGTACCCATCCTGGAGGGGAAGGAGAGCCCAGAGCACGGAGACGGGTGGGGGGGCTGGGGAACGGCACCCCACATGATGAACTGACCCCTTTATCACCCCACAGAGCCACACCGAGCACGGGAGGGCCATGGCCGTGGGCCGCCAGTACGGCTGGCCCAGAGAATGCGGGAGCACTGAGTGTGGGCGTGCCGGCACAGGGAGGACCTTGTGCAGGAGCTTGTGGACACCAGCACGTGGCAAATGGAGGAGATGCTGGCGGCTGTCAACCAGCTGGAGGAGGGGACAACGAGGGCCCTGCAACGGGTGGAGGGGAGGAACCGGGTGCTGGTGGAGGAGATGAGGAAGGAGTGGAGGCTGCAGAGGCGGGACATCAACTGCCAACTGGAGGCACTCCAGGTCCACTCTGACCGGCAGGACCACTGGTCCGCGGAGCTCGGCCAGAAACTGGACCACTCCTTGGAGCAGGGCACATCCCTTCTCCTGCAGGCTGGGGCCCTGAGTGCCTTCATAATGGCAGCAACCCCGCCGGGTGCCATTCCAGCACCCGGACACGTACCCCCTTCATCCCCACTGGCCATACCACAGGCCCTGCCAGCGCCGCAACCCCTGCCTCCCCAAAAGCATCAGGGACTGCGGACCCGGGGACCCATTCCCACACAGCAGAGATGCCAGCAGCCGGCCTGCCAGGCCCTTATATGTCTGCAGGCGGTGGAGGGGGGTGGGGAGGGGCAGGGGCCCCACAGGGGCGGTGGGCAGGGGCAGCTCCCCTGCCTGTGGCCTGGGTGTTCGCACCAATGCCTGCTGCCTCTTCGGGACAGCTGAACCCATGGTGATCCGCCTCCGCCTGCCTGGCTGTTGCCCCCTCGCCTGGGACCCGCTGCCGCCACCCCAGAACCCTCTGTGTGACCTCCGTGGTGGGTCATTGTGCTGGTTACCTCCCTCCCAGACTGGGCCCCATGCCCCCTTGCTTCTGCCCCTTCTCCCACGCCCTGGCCCCACACGCTCCTGCTCAGTATGCCTCTGCGCCTGCCTGGTGCCGCTTGTGTCCTCAATAAACACCTGTTGCACTTCCCTGTGCCCTGTGTTGCCTCCTGTCTCCTTGGGCTGCTGGTTCTCCCATTCACCTTGGCCGCTGGGCTCCTGACCCCTCCCCCTCCTGCTGGGCTGGCCGTGCCGGTCCCTCGCCACCCCCCCTCCTCCCGTGCATCCGACCATCCATGGGGTTCCCTGTTCCCCCCCATGTGTGTGCCTCCCTCTTCCCCCCTTTGTTGTGTGGGTGTGCTGCTTCATTTGTGTGTGTGCACTTCTCGTTTTGAAGTGCGCACGCCTTCTGTGCGGCCGCTGTTTGCTTGCGCTGCTCGCGCTGCAGCTCCCTCCACCCCCTCCCTTTGTGTTTCCCTTCCCTGGGTGGGCCCCTCTGCTGTCTTTGGCTTCGTTTGCCCTCAGGTGGCCATGTTTGCTTCCGCATAGCCCCGGTGCATTGTGGGGCTCCCACCGCAGTTCTCGCCACCACATTACGTCTGTTGGGTTCCCCCGGCCCGTGTTCTCTCCAGTTGGCCCTGGGCGGTGGTGCTGCCCCTGTTGCATCTGATGGGGCTGCGCATCTCATCACGGCCCGTGGTGAAGCCATTCACACCGACGTGCGATTCACTGTGGTGAATTTCACCGCGTCACATCTGAAACCACCCTCTGTCTGCCTGGTTTGATCTGGAATGTGGACTAGCTGGCATCTGGTCCCTGTTTGATCAGCAATCTGGACTGGCTGTCCCTCAGTGCCAATGACTGTATGTTGTTTATTGAGCATGTGCAAGATGGTGCTGCTCTGGATTGGGCAGCGCTTGGAATGGTGCATGGAGATCCAGCAGGGTGAAAAAAGTGTCTCTGAAGGTAAAAGAGCTGTTGTGAAACAGTCCTTTGGACATGTTCCTTCTCAGCCTCCGTACCCCACCCAGATAGTCGCACCTAAGCAGCTAAGAATACAGGGATCAATTTTTCAAAGGCACAAAGGATATTTATTTATTTATTTTATTCCATTTATATGCCGCCCCCTATGCCCACGGCATCTCGGGGTGGCTTCCAATGCAAGATAAACAATTTATCATACTATAAAAAATATAAAAATCTACACAATTATTATTAAAACAGTTTTAAGATACCCCCACCCAAAAATTTAACCCCCACCCAAAAATTTAACGTAGCTGCCTGAATGTGAATCAGGAGCTTACGTACCTCCCAACTCCCCAGTTCAAGAGATAGACAGTGAAATATTCTTAACCACTGCTTGTCAGCAAGCAAATCCATCTGCAGTGTCCTGGGGCTTGCCGGCGCACCCTCAAATGAGATGGGTTTAAAATGGCCGCACTCTTTATTCAAATTAGATTGTCTTCTGATGAGGATAGGTGGGATAATCGCCTATGCGATTGGGTCCAGTACTCAAATAACCTTATTAACTTAACATCAGGAATTGGCCCGATATTTCCTCAGGTACCAATTCCTATTAACCAAAACGTCTCTCCTCTGCAACTCCAGGGAGGGGGACAATGCCCTTCTGGACCAGAGGAAGGAGGAAGGTGCCCGTCGGCTGGGGACCATACCTGTCCCTGCTACTGTCCTCACAGGTCACCCCTACCAGGGATGCTGAACCCGTCACTTGCCATACCCTGCTTTTTCAGCAGCTGTCACCTCCCCATATCTTAATGAGATACCTCATCTTCAATGTTTATTCTAAACTATGCATGGTACCGGACCCCTGCTGAGTGTAACTTGAGGAAAACACCCTCCTCTTCTAGCCTAACAGGGCAATATAAATAAAACCACATGGCCCAACACTGTGAGGAAGGCAAAAAATGGACCCTGTAGCCAATTGGTTTCCGCAAAAATTCCTTTCTGGCCCCACTAGGCGACCGATGGACTCCACAGTGTTATTAGGGTGGTGGGAGGGGGCTGCTCCTCTGGGTTCCCACCTGGAACTGAGGCGGGAGCAGATTGGAGCTATGGCTGCCTCCTGGAGCAGGCTCCATTCACCAGCTGCGCGTTCCATGCCCAAACTGGCCAGGGCTGCCTAGCAACTCTGGCTGGGGAGTGATCATGGTGGCTCCAGCCAACTCCTGGGTCCTGCCCCATTCTCCCAAGGAGGGGGTGGAGTGGGGTGTGGCAAGCATCCCTGTCGCAGCCATTTGGGCTGTTGCGAAGAGCAATTATGCAGGAAGGGCAAGGGGAGTGCAATTCAGATGTATGTTTATTTTGAACAGGGTGGGGGAACCTCTGGCCCACAGTCCACGTCTGTCCTACGGTGTGTTCCTCCTTTTGGCTCTCAGAGACTCCTGTCACCCATTGTCCATTTCCCAGTGACCTGCATGCAGAAAGCAGGAAACAGAGAAGAAGACTCTGTGTGCCAAGAAGACCTTTGCACAGAGCACCCTGGGCTAGAACTGTTCACAGAGCTCTCTGCTGGGCTCAGAGTGCACACAGCAAAGCCACTTCTCCACACCATCCCCACCACCAGGGGACTAGCCAAAGTGCGGAGCTTTTAGTGGGCGGACATTCCCAACTCCAGGTTTAGAGAGTCAGTGTAGTCCAGGAGTTATGAGACTTTGAAAACCTGGATTCTATTTCCTTTCTGCCACTGCCCTGCCCGCCCTTGGGGAGACAGGCGGGTGCAGCGGGCAATGCGACCGCTGCGCCCAATCCCATACCGTGGTCGGGGCCACAATCCGTGATGGGCCAAGGTAACAGATGTTACTTTTGGCCCATCCCGGATCGTGGCCAATCTAACCATGGTTCTCAACCTCTGGCTGGTCGGAGGTCCAGAACCATGGTTAGCTTTGATTCCCATCAGGAATTCACCGTGGTGAACATCTGGCGGGGATCAAACAGACGTTACTGCGATTGCTGCCACCACACAGAATCCACTGGGATTTACTTTGGTGAGCAGCGATTTTGTAACGTCTGAAATTACCCTCTGAATCCACCACAAAGATGTCTGAATAGTTGTAGGGCTGAAATGAATCAGCTGTTTCCAAATCAACAGGCATTTTTGCAGGGGCGTAGCTATCCTAGAGACAGGAGGGACATTTGTCCCAGGGTCCAAGCTGTGGGGTGGGGAGGGGGACGGTAAAAGTCCTGTCCTATTGCAGTGCAGTCAGGCAAAGACTGAGCTGAGTGGAAGTGCCTGCAGCCCGCATGGGACCCACCAGGTGAGCAGCACAGGACGGAACAAGCACCAGCGGCAGGACAGCCGCAGCCTCCAGGGCTCAGGTGCAGCAAGCAGAGGGAGGGAGGGAGAGGAAGGGGGGGAGGGGATGGGTCAGGGGAGAGGACCATGATGGGGGCAAGTCCATTTCTTGCACCTGGATCCATTCCAACCTATCTACGCCCCTGCATTCTTGTCATTTTGGGAGCCTTGCTGAATTCTCAATGTATTTTTTGCATTGGGGATGTGTTTTGGCCATTCACTACTTTGGGGATTTGCACTGGCAAATTTCCATCATTTTCAGCACTTTTGTTGCTTTCACCATTCAAAAATGAGAACCTCGCCAAATCCTAAAAAAAATCCAATGACAAAAAATCAAAAAAAGGTAACAAAGCGAGGCAATGATAAAATGTAATGGCCAAAAACAAAAAAATCAAAATCCATTCCCAACAACAACCCAAGCAAATAATTGTGAAAAGCCAGCGATGATGACACTTCCCTTTCCCCTCTCTCCCCAAATAGAACTTGACACAATAATACCCCATTTCATCTCTAATAAGTAGGCCTAGCCATTCTGTTCCAGTCACACCTCATGCTGGAGGTGCTTTAGCTTTAAGGAAAAGTCCCTTTGGGTCAGTGAGGAGCAGATTAACACACAGAGACATAAATCCTGTCAAGCAGCAGTGGCAGCAGTAAGAGCAGCAACAGCTGCCAAGGCTGGCCCCTCTCTGACCAACTGGCCCAGCTCCTCGTACATGAACTTTTGGTTTTATTGCTCTGTAAAAGGCAGCTTACTGAAGAGGTCCCGTTTTAGCAAGTTAAAGCTGGGCGGGGCTGACTTGGATTCCCAAAGCTGGTACCTCGTCTCCGGCATTGACTCCCAGACCCATGACATCAGAGAGAAACAGGTTGGGATTCCTGGCGTGCCAGAAGGCAGGGGCAACTGGCACCACCCAAACCATGAGCCCTAGCCTTGCCAGCAGCCCTAACTTCTTTCTTGGCATCTCTCTTTGGAGACTCTGTGCAATTCTTGGAAAAGACTCTACACCACCTTGCTCGCCTGCCTTTGCTAATACACAACAGCTCCCCTTCCTCTGCCATAGTATCCTTTGGTCTGGTTCTTGGTGTCTAGTTTCATTTTGGTCACACTAACAGATGGGGGGAAAGTTGGCATAGCCTGGGGCCAAGCTTCTCAAGAGCCACAGATATTTGTTCAGCTCCACTTCTCCTGCTCATGGATTTTGTTTTTCGACAGCACCCTTTGGCCTTTGCCTACAGAGCCAGCTTTACAGCTGGTGTCTATAACTATAGGTTTATGGTTTGGTCCAAGGCCACCTCTAGATGCTTTGGCGACCAGGGTGAAGGAGGCAAGAAGGTCCCTCTCTGCCAAAGTCTTCTTGGCCTCAACTCAAATTGATGGTAGTCCTTGCCCTGTCCTACTTGAACTTGGCAGCACTTAAATATCAGCATCCATGACAGTCTCCATCAATATCCACCTCTTAGGCTGGCCTTGATTTAACCTCTGATAGACTTGTCCTGCCTCTTCCCACATACAGTTTCTTCTTAGATCCCCTGACTTGTGAGTTTTTATACACACTCTGTCAACACTTATAGGTTTAGTCTTCCCCCACCACCCATATAGGTCCTGATCTAAACCTACTGAGTTCAATAAACCTCTTTCCACAAGTTTCTTTATGGGCAGGTCATTTTTTATGTCAATCCTAGGAATGCGAGTGCAGTTTCAGCTATGACAATGGTGGCCAAGTTCTCAACCCCAGGAGCCACGTACCATATGGCCATCAAACCATCAAAATTTCTCATGGACCACCATGCACCTACTGTGTGTAGTACAGTGAATCCCGAGTGTCCACCATCTCCTCACCCAGCCAGACATGGCCACTGCCCATCACATGGTCTTTGCTAACAAGGTGTGGTTACATCAAAAAAGGCTACAGTCCCCACTGTACTCAGGGCATGCAGCGTACATTAACCTCCCTCGTCCCTCCCGCTGGAGCACCAGGAGGAATCAATTCCTCTTTTGCTGTAGCTGTGGTTGACTGCACAGACTACTTACTAATGTGGTGTAGTGGATATGGTGCTGGACTTGGATCTGGGAAGCCAGGGTTCAAATCCTACCATAGCCATGAACTCACCGGGTGGCCTTGGGCAAATCACAACCTCTCAACCTCAGTTTCCCATTTGTAAAATGGGAATATATTTGTGTCTATTTTTCACTATGTTCCCCTTAACCGTGTCCATCTTAGATTGCAAGCCCACTGAGCAGTGACCTGTCTCTGAAAACCTGTGACTGTAAAAGCACTGTGTATGCCTAGTAGTGCTATATAAATGATCAATAGTAATAGTACTTACCATGGCCTCATGGACTACCAGCAGTCAGTGCAGCACGTTGGGGAACCACTGTTTTAGGGATTGCTCCGTAAGAATGTAAACTGAAAGACATCTAAGTAGATCCCCTCCAGGCATGCGACCACCTCTTGGAGTACTTGGGAACTTGGGCAGGTACCTTCAGGAAGTATGGCCCCCTTCTCCCACTTACCTGGCCTCTGGGAGCATGTGGTGGTGGTGGTAGCAGTGAGGTGGTGGCAACCTGAAGGCCTCCTGAGGCCTCCTGTGGTGGGTTTGGATCTACTGGGGCCTATAGGGCAGGCGTGCCCCAATAGGCCCAGAGCCACCCCATGAGATGTCAGGAGGCCTCCGGACCTCAAATCTCTGTCTCACCATTGCCACTGTGCCGTCCTGCTGCGCCCCAGGTAAGCCCCATGTGGGGGTACTTTGCAGTGCCTGAATTGTGGGAGGCAGTTTGCATACCACAAATATGACTGGGTGTAGCCATTTCACCAGGTACTCGCTTCAGCTTAACATTTAAGACCTACCTTTTTTTTCCCACGTGGAAGCAAGAAGAATCCCACCCATGTAGACACTGTGGGGTCCAATTTAGGTATGTGCCAGCTGTCTTCAAAAACAAGAAGAACATCTCCTCCCAGAGAGCTTCCGAGCGGCCTAGTCATTCATATACACCATATTGCAGAGCCCCATTGACGTGAAAGGCAAGTTTGCTGAAGTTACATCAGAATAAGGCAGATATAACAAAGTGCAGAATGAGCACGGCTTTGTCTTGCTCACCCTCTTCAGAAACTTGTGGCTTCTTCCATCCCTGATTCCCCACCAAGACCAATGGATACGGTTGCTCTCTCTCTCTCTCTCTCTCTCTCTCTCTTTTAATGAAGACTCCCCACAGAGGTAGACGCTAGTTAAAAGATTACTACCCAGCTGTGAAGCATGTAGACAGGGTAATAGCTAAATAGTGGAGTGACCTCATATCTCATATTTATTGACTAAATGTGGCTTGAACTAGGCACTACTAGTAAAATAAACCACAGCCTCAAATATGCCAAGAATATTTCACGGCAGACAGGCATTGAATACCTTTTAAAAATATAATAATAATAAAGCTTTGTTTCTACTGTCCAAGATATATTTTCATGGCTTGAAGGCGCTTCATAAAACCTTTGTTGAAACTCATCTTCTCCAGTCAGCTTCAGAAAATGTTCAAGAACCAACTTTGACCTTGCAGCAGAGTGAGACATCTCAGAAATATGTTGCTGTTACTACTATCCCAATCAATAAAAAGCAACACCATGGACAGCAGGGTAAATGCATTTGACCTGAGGTCTCTCAAGAAGAAAGTCAAACTTTTCTTAAAATATCAGTAGTGGTTGCTACCTTGAACCACAATTTCTGTGTTGGGATGATTATGGGAAGTCAGGAATGAGACGCACTGTCTTAACTGTGTGTGTGGATGAAGGATGGGAATTGCAGGGGGTGCAGGATGTCATTGTTCAGGAGGATGAGAAGGGAGACTTTGTCTGACACAGAGAGGTTTTGAAGGTTGGAAGCAAGGTTGTATTGGCAGGGCTGAGGGATAGGTTTCTAAGGAATGAAGTGTAGCAATACTGCTACAAAGGGAAGGGAAAGAAAAGCTTATACAATAAGGTCATGTGGACTGGCAGAGGTGCGCTGGAGAATTTGGGCACAGAGAAAAATGGAATGCAGCTAAAGCAGGCCATCCAGTTTGATACCTGAGCAGCTGGAGTATGGAAGACAGAGAGCTTGGGTGTGAGATAAAATCTAGACTGGACTGTTATGGTAGAGTGTGGAATAGGACCATGTAGGACGAGCAACTGCTGCTGTGTCTGAAAGCCCTATAATAAAGAAAAGTGATGCATGCCCACACTAATGTATGGTATGGAAAGGCAGGCTGTAAAAATACTGCATGGGTGTTGTCTGCAGGAGTTTGAGATGAAACATCGAAAAGAATTACACAAAACATCAAAAGTTGAAACCAAAGTGTAAGGAAGAAAGTCCATCTCCATGTTGTAGCGGAAAGAAAAATCAGGTTTGACCTGACATGGCAGTTACTATATGATGTTTTTACATCTGGGCTATCCAGCTGCGGATCCATCTCGCCTGCAGCCTTCATCTCCAATTTGATTAAATATCGGTAACTTCTAAAAATATAAATTTCCAGACTGACATCATGCCATAACAGCTCCAAACACTGCTTGTTTAACTCCTGCAGTTCTTGTTGATAAGTTTGAACAGGGTTTCATTACCCCTGTACTATAGAAATAGCATGCATTGGTTACGTGATGAGAGGTTTTTGTGTAGTCTGGCCCATCAGCAAATCACTACGAGGCAACTTTTTATTTATTTATTTATTACCCTGCCCCTCCTGCTCTAAGCAGCCCGGGGCGGCTTACAATGTTAAAACACATAAAATCAATAAAACCAAAAAATACAATAACATACAATAAAAAGAGAGGCACAAAACCAAAACCATCTCCCACCCCATCCCACCCTACACCCCATCTCCCTCACCAAAAGCCAGGTGAAACAGCCGGGTTTTACACGTACGATGGAAGGAGGGGAGATCCGGGGCCACCCGGGCCTCCACAGGGAGGGAGTTCCACAGTCTAGTTGTGGCCACTGAGAACGCCCTCTCCATTGTGGCCCTCAGGGCCACACGGGGGACCTCGAGAAGGATGCCCCCAGTGGACCACAGAGGCCGCTCCAGAGCGCAGAGAGCAAGGTGGTCCCGCAGGTAAGCTGAGCCAAGGCCATATAGGGCTTTATAGGTCAAAACCAATATCTTGAATTGGGCCCAGAAGACTATTGGCAGCCAGTGCAGAGCCCGGAGCACCGGTGTAATGTGCTCACGGCGACCTGTCCCCATAAGGAGATGGGCCTCAGCATTCTGCATTAGCTGCAGTCTCCAGACCGTCACCATAGGTAGCCCCATGTAGAGTGCATTGCAATAGTCCAATCTCGATGTAATGAAAGCATGGATGATGAACAACTGAGGCAAGAAGTTGGCCATGTCTGTTTTACATGACGGCATGTTATGGTGAGGGTTGGGGGTTGTACTTTTGTCTTTTTCTTTGGACTGCTGTGTGGGGCTTAAATGGATAGTTAATTCATAACCATGGTTAATAGCTGAAACTGTGGCTAGCCAATCAGTTAACTGATCAGTAACTGATTAACCGAAATATTGATTAATACTGTTTTACCATTACCGCATAACCATTTAACCATGTAAAGTGTCTGCTCTTTTTCTGCATTCCATCATTTCTGGTTTACTTCTGAACCAATAGCAAAAGGGCAACCAGCAGATTTGAACAAGATATCCAATGAGAAACTGAATTAAACTTGGAATCAGGATCTGGGGGGTAAACAGGAAAGGAATTACAGGCAAATGGAAGTAGCTGGTAACATTGGGATGGATGGGAAAATGGCAATGTGATAACAATAAATGGCAAAAATGTGGTATGTATATTGATTAAACTGTTAAATAAAAAGATACCACTTAGTAACCGGTTATTGTCGGTGCAGATTAGTTACTTCAAATCTTACAGTTACCAGTTACTCTTACATCTGTTCAGCTGTTCACTGTTTCAGCTCTACTGATGTACCTCCACTGCACAGAGCTGTTAACACACTCTTTAAGCCTCACTTGAGCCTTGTTTTGAGTAGTCAAGTCCCACTTTCAATAGCCCATTTGCCATTGTAAGGGTGACTTTTATTGTGAGTCTTCCTCCGTTCCAGCCACTGACAGGCACTTGCCACTTGGCTTCCCCGCTGCAGATAACTCACCGGCCACCCGATCAGCTTTTCATTGCCTCATGGCAACATAAAACCTGCTCGGTAATATAATCCATCTGCCCTGCAGCTAATTGGTTCACATGGGCTCCCCCCAAGGAGACGGTGGAAGCCGCGCACCATATTAATGGCAGTCTTGGCTGGAAAAGACTAGGCAAGTATTGCAGGTGTTGCTATAACATACTGCTTGGGATTACCTTGTGGGTCAAAAGCTATGATGTAGTGTTTCCCCTCCGAGATTTTACATGAATGTTGTAGATGGAGTGAGGGGAGAAGGGTTGCCGAACGTTGGAATAAAGAAAGACTTGGCACCAGGACTACGTACAGATGTTAATAGTATGAGCCCATGTCAACACCGACCATAAACTTCAGACATCCTGCGAGCGGAGGGAGGCTAAAGAGCTCAACATGGTTGGCTTTTTAATACGTTAATGATGCAGAAATCCTCTGCCACCCCCACCACCCCCTTCTCCAAATCCTCCACCTTAGCTCTGAGTTGATTTTATGGGATCTGATTTTGATAAAGCACACCAGCCACTTTTATAAAGCAATGTCGCTTCTTGCTGCCTGGAACTGTGTGATCAGGCTTGTGATCTTAGCTCGGTTGAATGAGGAAATCAGGCAAAAGAAAATAGGACCAGAGACTTCTGCAGGTTCTCCCTGGCTCCCTATAACGACACAAGATGCTTCCACGTGTTATGACAAGAGCTGCCACCTGTTCCAGGGAAGATACCAGACAATGGCTAATTTGAATACATTATTATTTCTTATTGTTATCATTTGATTTGGGCCCTGCCCAATCCATGGGTGAAAACAGACATGATGCTAACCACCCTTTAACCACCCTTGGTGGTTATTTATGCATGTTGCAGGGCTGCATAGGGCACCAATACAGCCCTGCAACATGCAAAAATAACCACCAAGGGTGGTTAAAGGGTTGTTAGCGTCATGTCTGTTTTCACCCCATGTGACTCTGGGTGGCTTATGACACATGAATGAAGCACAAGCAAAAGCAAAACCGACCTTACCACAAGGCAACCCAGAGTGACTGCCTCGGGCCTCGCTCTTTTGTCTACTTCTGGGCCCCCTGCACTGGCCCCCATTTTCACCAGGATGGGCGTGGGGCCCCCCGAGAAAAACACAAATAAACTCCATCCCCAACCCCTCACCACACACTCCCACTCTCTTGCTGCTCACATATGAGAGTCCCCAACCCATTCCCCCATCTCTCATCTGGAGGAGACCACCATGCCCCACCCATTCAAAACTACCCAAGCCCATAGTCCCCATTCACAGGGAGGTTGTGGATGTCTCCAAAATCCCATCCACCACCACACCAATCTCCCAATGAACCTCTTAATAAATCATTTTATTTTTATAGTGTCCCCCTGCCTTTAAGTGGCAACTGAAGTGCTTTACAGTCATAAAGATATTTTTTTAAAATATAAAATCATTTAAAAACAATTTTAAAAGAGACGGTGTGATGATGATTATGAAACCAACATACATAACACACACGAAACATACACATATATGGTGTGAGTACTTTATGTACGCATTTCCTAGCTGTGTCTGATATCAATCAACTCAGAATTATGAGATGAATAAAACCATAATGGAAACTTTGTATGTAAGAGCTATGTATGTATGAGAATCCATTCAAAGATACATTGTGAGCTATGTAATGATCAGAAGTCCAAAAGCAGAGTTGTGAGCCCAAAGGCAGCGACACTGTCTGATGGACAGATCAAATCAACAAAGCAGATTAGTAACAAAATAGGGGTGTCAGTACCTGAGAGATGTGGGAGACATAGGGGATGTGCAGGACCTGCCAATACACAACTCTTCAAAGTGTTGGGAAAGGGCCACCAAGCAACTATTTAAAAGCATTCTGAGAAAAATGAAGAGAGATTCATCCTAAGTGACTGACTGCAACAGAAGCAAGTAACTACACCAACCATTCCATCTGGCTGAGAAATGGACCTTTAAGCATATAACTGCATAGGGTAAGATTTAGCTTAGAAGTTCACAAAGTAAGATAGACTTGCACTATCTTAAATTTTGTTTTAATGCACTCTTGTATCCAACCTTGCACTAATCTTAATTTTGATTTACAAATTAAAATTCTTTTAACTAAGCCTGGTGTGCTTGTGTGGTACTGAAATTCAGTGACACAGTGGAGGGGGTTCTGAGTTAGAGATTCAGATGAAGCGTTAATTCATTTTCTGTGCTTTGGGAACTCTGAAGTAAGGGTGACAAAGAGGGTTAACCATTTACAGACTGGTCTAATGTTTGGACTGAGAGAAGCATCCTGATATCAGCTGCCCCTTCCCTACCAACATAACCTCAGTCTTCCCTGGATTGACCATAAAGGATTTATCTTCAGTGGGTGCTGTGAGGGGGGAAATTGCATCACAGCCAGCCCAGAGTCCCAATCCCATTACACTGGTCAGCCAATGCAGTGAAAAACACCCAACATACCAATATGCCCCCTAGACTTGGGGGCAAACAGGCAAAGATTGTGCAAGAATGCTGTATTTGTTGTTTGGTTTTTCATTTCAGGAACCAGTGTTAGACAAAGAAAATGGAGGCGCCTAAGGGACTGTCCATGATGAATAAAGGACAAATAGTACAAGAATGAGGAATAGATATGGAATGGAAAAGAAAAGCAGGCCTTATTAAGGCTATCAAAACACACAAGTGAAAAAGAGGGTACAATCTCCAAATGCAGGAGCTGAGGACAGACCAGCAGCTCAAACACAATCACAAGTAGAAATAATGAAACTAAAAATGGAACATGATATTCAGTTAGCAAATCTGAAAATAGAAGAAAAGCTCCAAGAAGAAAAACTGAAGGTGGAGATGGAGAAGGAACACATGAGATTGCAACACCTTCAGGTGCTTTTTAAAGGTAAGGAGGGAACAACTAAGATGAGCATCTTGAGAGTGTGTGTTCCACACTGAGGGGTCCACCACAACAAAGGCCCGATTGCTTTTCAACTTATGGAGCAATGGTAGAAACCCTAAACAGAGGGTAGTTTCTGAGCACAGATACCCATCAGTGTAAGGCTCGAAGAGCAGATATAAAATACAGCCAGAGCCTATACCATTCAGGGCCCTGAAAACTAGCGGCAGAATCTTAAATTCAATCCGTTGTTCTACAGGCAGCCAATGCAGAGAATGCAGGGTGGGTGTAATATCACGACTGCCCAAAGGAGTAAGCAACCACGCTGCCGCATTCTGAACAAGCTGCAAGTAACGGATAAGCACCACCAGCAGCCCATAAAAGAGAGAGTTACAAAAATCAAGCTTTGTGGTCACCAGGGCACGGGTCACTGTGGCAAGGTCAGCCTGGGATAAATAAGGGTGTTGCTTATGCAAATTGCATAGCTAAAAGAAACATCTCTGAGTCACCTCTGACACCTGAGTTTTCATGGACTAAGCATGGTCAAAAATGATGCCCAAGTTCCTTACCTGGCTGACTACATCTACCGAGAGCTCATCCACATGCAGGGGACAGAGGGGTGTGCGCTTCATTGTTGTTATATTGATAACGATAACAGAATTCTTCCATTTTGTTATCATTATTGCAATAACGATAATGAAGATAAATAATAACAAAATCAATAACAATAACAAAAGTCATTATTGATTTTGTTATTGTCTGGCAGGTGTTTTTGGAGGGAAATGGGATGAGGGGAGGTGGGAGCAGATGTCTCAGAGCCAGAAACCGTGTTAAACTCTTAAACTGGGCCTATGATGGGAGGGGAAGGACCTGATGGATGTAATCGCTGGCCAATGAGCAGCGCAAGCAGGTCTCAGGCAGTTGTATGACACCCTGTGACTTCTCAATGCCTCCTGCCTCCCACAACCAATCATGGGGGTTCTGGGGAGAGCACTGCAACCCTTTATGTTGCAGGGCCAGGCTGCTTGACTCTTGTTCTGTGTTAGCTCTTGCTGTGTCAGGTTGCATTTACAGAACCCTGGTGCTCCTTGCACTAAAAATCTTCCCCAGCCCTCAGTGTTATACCTTGCCTTTCCTTATACCCTTTATTTTACCTTTTCTCTTCTCCTGTCTGTCTCCCCCTGTACATATATATAGATATAGGTTTAGGTATATAGATTAGATAAAAAGATAGATAGATAGATATAGATTACAGATATAGATAATATAGAGATTAGATAGATATACCCTATAGTTTTTTCCCCTTCCCCTGTTTGTCTCTTCCTGTCCATATTGTAGACTAGAGTAGATATTATATAGATATTAGTAGATACTAGGCTTTTTTATTTTATATATTAGCATTATAGGATAGGAATAGGATAGATATTTAGCTAGAACACACAGCAAATAGAAGTTTATTGATATAGATACTTAGATAGGAATATATTGCATACAGTATAGGTTATTAGGTATTGGCTTAGGTTAGACATACATATTAGTAATTGTTCATATTGTCAATGGCGGCAATCCCATGCACGCTGCACACATCCTGTGAGAGTGCATGTACGTGCAAACTGCACGTATCACCATAGGGATTGCATTGTGCTGCGCAGATTCCGCTTGGGATTGCGGCCATTGTGCATTTATCATTACTACTGCATTATAATGAGAAAGGGAGGAAGAGTTCAACTTCTGAGAAGTCTGGGGCAGGTGTCTGCTGGTACTTCTGCTACTGGTGGCAGCCCATAATGGAAATGATATTGAAAACAAAATCTTTGTTAGCGATCAAAATCGATACCGATAATTGAAGGATGAAAATTGTGTGAAATTTGTGCTCGTGAGAATGGTAGATCCCGCAATTCTGTAAGATGCACAGAGAAAAAAATTTCAGGGGACACATCTCGTGAGAAGGGTGCCCAGAAAATAAATTACACAATTTGAAGATCATGCAAAGATTGTGGAAACAAGAAAATCATGGGAAATCTGTTTTGTGTGAAAGTAGCCATGGGGAAGAGAATAAAAGATTGAGGAATGCCACAATTCAGGCCTTTCAGGGATGACACATTCCCATTCTTCATCACTGACTGACTCTGCTCTCCCAGGTATGACTGAAACCACCAACCGGCAGTTCTTGTCACATCAGTGAAGTCCCTCAGCTGCGGAAGCAGTGACTCATGGTGAATCATATTGAATGCTTCTGTAAGGTCCAGCATGACGAAAATGGCCATCTGTCCTTGATCTAAAATCATCAGCAGATGTTTCATCACCCTGACAAGAGCGGTCCTTACCCCATGGGAAGGCCAGAACCCAGACTGGAAGTTCCCCAAGTTCTTGTTGGAGTCCAGGTATGTCTGCAGCCATGCTGCCACAGGTTTCTCAATCATCTTCCCTAAGAAAGACAGATTGGAGACAGGACAAGAAGTGGCAAGCTGACCACTCCAGCATCAAGCAATGTTTTTTTTGAAGAGGGGGCTGCCTTCTGTATGTTTGAAAGTGGCCAGCATCCTCCCTGCCATAAAGGAGGCATTAACAATACTTGTCAATAAAAGCAACACTGCCCCAGTACTTACGCTCAACAACCAGGAGGGGCACGGGTCATAGGCACACGTGGTGGTTCTCAAAGATTGCACCAGCACACGGACGTCCTCATCATCAACCACATTAAAGTCAACCAGGGGAATTCAGGGACCCATGGCTCTCCACAGCGAAAGGCCCAATGAGTCCCACCTAGAGCTCCTCTCTTTTTTGCAAAGAACGTAGAAAATCTTTCACAGCACTGTTGAAGAAACCATAGATAGATTGAGGCAGTCCAGATTTACCAGGCCATGCATAACCCAAAACAGTTGTGCCAGTCTGTTCCTTGTAGCATCCGAGGACAATTACAACCACTTGGCCTCAATAATAGCACTTCTTTATGCCTGCATAAACTTTTTGTACAGCTGAAAATCGGCCTCCAGATGGCTCCTCAGACATCTCCTCTCCAATCTATGGCCCAGCCTCTTTAAGTCCTCCAGATTGCTATTATACCACAGCAGTTTACAGACAGTCGAGATGACTAGGGTTTGGTGAGGAGCCAGGGAATCAAGGACCCCTTCTAATAGCTGAAAGTAGCTGATGGTGAGTCTGTTGACCCCCTGTTTGGAAGGGTCTGATGTATAAAATCCAGCACTTCTTGTAATGAGATTGTGAAAATCCACTGGATTGTGGAAATCCACAATCAATCAGCTGTGGTACTCAGTTGGGTAGGACAGCACCTACACTAAAAGAATTTAGACCACGCAACATGGGTGACCCAAACATCTTAGATGAGAAAACCTAGCTTGGTGACGAGGTCCAATGCCCGGACAGCCCTGTGGGTGCTCTCATGGATGCTCTGGGGAAAACCCAGAAATTCCATCATATCCAGGAACTCAGAAGCTGACCCCCCCCAAAACCATCCATGTTGAAGTGCCCCAGGATGAGCATCCTGGGACACACCACAAGAAACGCTGACACCAGCTTCAGGAACTTGACTCCCAAGTCCCCTCATATTGCCTGGGGGGATGGGGTCTATACTCCAGCAGGAGTATAAATTTTGGTCCTTCCCCTGTGGCACAGGACACAACCAGGCACTTGAATGTACCCACCTCCAAAGTGCATTGCAGGCGGGATGACCCCCCCTCCCCAATCTCTTCATTCTATATGAGGCTGGTGGATCACTGAGAACCGCAATAAAATAGGCTTTATTTACGACCTATCTGGCATTCGACATCCAGATCCTCATGCAGGATGATGTTATCCTTCCCATTTCCCCTTGGCCCTTCAAGATGTTGTCATCGCATCAGTTCCCACCCCCTCAAACAAGACAGGACACAAGGTTGGATTTACATGGCCGCACCCTTTATTATCCAATTACAAACAGCCGAATAGGTGAGCGGGTGACATTGCCTATTGCGATTACGGGTCCAGTATCAACCATAACCATCAACTTCAACAGAAGGGGCTGTGAAATACCTTCACCAGCCTCTTCAACAATAAAACACGTCTCCCCTTCGTCCAGCGCTGAGGGCGCGGCCAAAGGGGACATTGTCCGTCCGGACATGAGTAAGGATTGAGGTGCCTGTCAGTGGGAGGCCTTACAATGCCCTGCCACTTTCCCTGACACCCTTCTCCCAGGGAAACCAACACCCCCGCGTGCCATACCCTGCACCGCGTTACGCGTGGCTTCCCCATCCCTTAAGGAGATGACTCCTAATTTTCTTATCCTATTTTAAACGATACTGGACCCCCGCCAGGGTGCGACAATTTCCGTTACACCAATGAAAACTAAGCGAAGCACACCACCAAGTAATGGCGAGCCAAATTGACAACCTTATACTGTAAGGAAGGCGAAAAAACAAGTAGGCCCACTGACCAATGTATACTTGCCAAAAATTCCTTCCTGGCCCATTCTAATGCAACCGAAAAAACCACAGTATAAGGGGAGGGCGGGTGGGTGCTTCTCCTTTCCCCACTCCTCCTAGAGTGAGCAGGGAGAGCCTGGAACGCTGCTGATTGCCCCACGTGACTGCAGGGGCCAATCAGCAGCTCTATCATTTTTGCGCGTTCTGCAAGTGTTGCTAGGCAACCCATTGCAAACTGGCCTCAGTCCTTGCAAGCTCTGTGCAGCCTCTGCAAGCAGAAGCTGCACCATTTAACCCCCTGCGCTCCTAGGAGAGGGGGGAGGGAGTTTATGGGGCGAGACAACCCCCCACCGCCTGAATTTTCGGCGGAGGGTATTCTCAGCAGGCTCCATAGCAATTTGTTGACAGCATCTAGGATGAGGCACCTATTGTATATTAATACTGACAATAAGATGTTGCAAAAGCCCTTCCCCCCCCCCATTCCTGCCCTGTGACACCATCTCAAAGTAGGCCAGCCTGTCTTGTAAGGGAGCTGCAGATATGCATAATAATGGGTATTTTTACACACATTTCTCCTGCATGTTTGCTGTTACATCCTGAACTTTCTGTGTGTCTAAATCACTCACCCAGATCTTAAACATCCGGCTCTTTGAACTTCTGCATAGAACTTCTTCCAGAACATTTGTGTGTAAAAAGTTCTCCTGGTAAACTGCTTTGCTCGGCAGCTGTGGCCACTTGGTTTCCATGGCAGCGCCTCATGTCTACAGCTGTGGCTACTTTAGGCTGCCTCAAGGCAGTGTGTGTGTGAAAAATGCATCCGGGAACTGCCTCAGGGCAGTGTGTGTGTGAAGAATGAATCCAGAACTTACTTGTGGACTTGTAAATCCAGAAGATTGAAACAGCAGCATTTTAAGGTGTGTGTAAAAATACCCATTATTATCATCTTTTGATTTATATGCAAATACACTATGCAGTCCATTTTGTACATTTTAAATAGCCCATTCACACTGGGGTAAAAAATTCTTTGTTTTCGAACTCCACATTAGTGTATTTGCAGGTCTTCTAATGCAGTGATTGTCAACCTTTTCCATGGGTGAGATTCACCAAAACATTATGAAAAAATATAGGTCTAGGAATGGGTGGGAGGGTGCAGTGTATGATCCTGGCAGGGGATAATCTTAGCAGCAGCAGCAGAAACAGCAGTGAGAGCTAGCCTGAAGTGGTCAGAAGAAGCAGGGGCTGGGAGCCAGAGATGTGAGGAAGCTACGGGAAGTTACCCCCTTCCTTTCCTTATCTTGCCACAGGCCCTCAGTATGTAGCACAAATTGCCAGAGCAAGCTGCAGGAGGGGATGCTGCAAGGGGATGCAATGTAGCTGTACCAGGTTGCCCTGAGTGCTGCCCTAGGCTGCCCTGGGCCCCTCCTAGAACCCATTTAAGACCCTCCTGAAGCTCACTGGTGGGTCCTGACTCCCTTGTGGAGAACCGGTGTTCTAATACATGGATGGGAAACCTTCTGCCTCCCTCCCCCCCCCCCCAGCCAGTGGTGTAGGAAGTGGTGTAGGTGGCCACGGACCCATGTCCCAATGGTGGGCCCGCCTAAGGGCAAGGTCTCTAGAGTGGGAGGGGGCAGGGCTTGGGGTCTTCAGGGTGGGTGGGGCAGGGCTTGTCCATGAAGGTGGCACCGACCCAGCTCCCAGAGACAGCAACTCCACCAAGAAGCTTTAAGAGTGGGTGGGGTCAACACCCAGGGTGGTCGAGGGCAGAGTGCTAGCCCTGCTCCCTCTCCCACCCACTCTGAAAATGTCCTAGTGGTGCATAGACTCTTTGCAAAGGATCCCCTCAGAGTCCAGTACTTAGCCTGTGAGATGGGGTTTCTCCACCTAGTGGATCTTCCTGTCTCCTACCTGCGCAGCTATGTACATAGTTGGCCTGGCTTCTATTTTAGTAAACATGTTTGTTTGGAGGAAAACATGTCTGAGTGGTTTCGCACCTTCTGAGCAGACGAATTTGTCTTAGCTGCTGAATTGCCTTTAGTGCCAGTTTTTGGTGTGAGGTACGGCTTTCTGTTGTTTGCTGAAGTGACTAGGCATTTTGATGGTGGCTATGTGACTGAACGCCAATCTGAAACACTTTCCTTCCTGTGGCTGCCAAGAGAAAATGGTTTGTCAATTCCTCCCTGTGTGAGAACTTCACCAAACAAGCTTTGGAGTGCCCAGCAGAATTTTGTCATACACAAGGGGCTCCCAAAATTTTATCTGTGTTCATTCATTTTGAGACTTTGATATACTGCAACTTCTCTCATAACTAAGCTAAGTACGTGCACCTTCAACGTAACGTTCCTCTCCCCCTATTGCTTGCCACATCAGAAAGGGCGAGAAAAATCACTGTGGTCCATCCCCTTCCCTCAGAAGCCTCGATTTGTCTAGGTTACTGAGGACATCCCAGAGAAATTCGGAGATATCCCAGAACGTGGAGACTCTCTGTATGAGAATATGGAGTCTACAAGTGAAACCAACAGAGGTATCAGTGCCAGCCACAGGGATTTGTTTCAGTTCTGATCTGAGTGTATGCACATCTTAGTAAGGTTGTTGAGATTAATTGCTTCTAAACTCCCCTTACATGCACGCGCACACAGACTAATCTCCAGATTTTGTTCTGGAGGAATCAAAAACTGATTTAACAATATGTCAGTGTTAAAATAATACTGAAATTCCATCATTAAAAAGGGACCGGGGTGGGGGGTAAGATGTGGAAAAGCCATTATTTATTTATACCTAGGGACCTAGGAATAATACACCTGCTTTGGAGGGACGACGGGCACAAAGTTGGCATTGCTCTGGGTACTTAATAATGTTTGACCACATTTTATAGGCACTTTCCAGCAATTAATTTGGAATAAAATCAACATGTCTCCCCTCCTCCACCCGTTGTTGAGTTTCTGGCTCTCATTAACTCCCTTTTCACCAGTCACCATCTTTTCCCCAACAGCGTCTTTGTTTCTGTTGTGCTCCCAACCCCCACAAATACGTCTGTCTCTTTTTGTAGTTTTCCCAGTCATCTCTCCTCACATACTTCCCTATGTGCTTTTTGTTTTTTGCCCATTCTGTTCTTTTTCTCTGTTCTCATTCTATTTCCCACCCACTTTTGGCGTATTCTTTTTCTTATTCTGCATCTTTAATTCTGTTTGGTGCCTCGCCCTCCTGTCATCATTATGCTAGTCAGGTTTTAATCAGCCTTAGTTCCTCTATCTATAAAATGGAGGGAAGTAACTAGGGATGGGAATTTTGGTTTCGGATAGAACCGAAAGTACCTTTCAAATCTTTATTTTTATTTGGCACGGGCGTCCGCCATGGCCGTCAAAAGTACCTGATAATGGCCATTTCGGATTAATCCAAAATGTTAGTTCTTTTTTGGTATTGGCTGTTTTGGATCTTTTGCATTGATTTTTGTTTGGGATTTTTAACATTGCGGTTTGTCCCGATTCAATGGGGACAAACCGCAATGTTAAAAATCCCAAACAAAAATCAGTGCAAAAGATCCAAAACAGCCGATACCAAAAAAGAACCAAAATACTTGAGAACCAAAACTGAAAATAAACGAAACCAAAATTTTGCCCAAAGTCCCACCCCTAGAAATAACAATTACCAGACTAACACTGAGAGGGGTAACATAGCCATCATCTTGTCCAAAAGCAGAATTTGATTAGGTGGCCTCCAACGCTAATCTCCATAGCTGGAGTTTAATGTTGGGAGCAGGAACTGTTACACAACTTCTCCTGTGATAATTACCCATAGACTAGAGACACTCTCTGACCAGTAAGAGAAAGTGGTTGCCATGTGTAAGTTGCCCCAAATGTAAGTGATTGAGACAAAGTAGTTAAGATATCTTTTATTGGACCAACTACTGTTGTTGAGATTATGCAAGCTTTCTGGCCACAAAGTGACCAGAGAGTCTTGCATAGACTTTGTGCTGGCTTTCTACCCAACAAGGAATTGCACCATCATTAAGAAGAACACAAGAACTGATACACTGGGTATAAACAGATGGACTGCAGCTGGCCGGTCTGTTTGAAGGGGCCCACCAGATGTGGAAGCAAAGCAGGCTTGGGTAGCCAGCTTGCGGCACGCTGTAATATCCCAGAGTGCCACCAGTGGAGTGGACAAGTGAAACCTGGGGCACTTGCCCAAAGTGGAGCAGCTGTCTGTTTGTGTGGCATAACCATACTGCAACTCCACTCCCAGGTGTCCGTTGCCCTGGCAACATTATAGAGTTGCAGATGCCAGCCTAGAGCATCGAGCGATCTGCCCCCAACTCTATGGTGTGTGTGTGGGGTAGGGATGATGCGGCAGCAGCTGTTACCGCGCCATGATTCCATTCCGCCATTTCGGAATTGCCTGTGCCAGACCGCGGCTTTTCTGCGGACATTCAGCTAATTTCGCCGGCATTCTGCAAATTGTGGAATTGCAGAAAAATTGCGGAAACTGTCGGAAAACCGCTGTTCCGCTATTTTGTGGTGCTGGCGGAATGGCGGAAGTAACGAAAATGTCATGTTTCTGCTATTTTGCGAAGCCTGTGGAAGTAGCGGAATGAAATTAGCGGAACTGCAGAAGTAGCGGAATGAAACTAGCGGAATGAAAGCCTCTGCCACGCCGTTCCACTAATTGCGGAAAAGCTGTTTCCGGCGGAAATAGCTACCGCTGCAACATTCCGCTACAGTCCTAGTGTGGGGCACCATGCAAGTGAACCATGGCTAGGGGAATCCACTGGGTCCATCTAAAGTGGATCCTGGCAGGGTTGGGAATGCGTGGGTGGATGTAGGGGTGCGCCTCCACCTTTTGTCACCGAACAGACATGTGCACAACTAGGGTGCTGGGAAGGGTGGGGAGAAGCATGAAAGTGCAGCTCGCTGCCCCTGCCTCCGCTCTGTGCCCAACTTCTTCACCATGACAGACAGTCAAGATGGCCAATAATGGCCAATCATGGTGTATCCTACTGAGGCTGGAAGCTTGCCAATAGACACGATGGCCCACTTTGGTATGGGCAGGCAATCTTTAGCTTGGGCTGTGACCCTGGAAGTTTTCAGAGGTCACAGCTGTAGATATATGGTAACTATTCTTGGGGTAGGGAGGTGAACTAGATGATCCTCGAGGTTTCTTCCAAGTAATCCTACAGTTCTATGATTCCACAAAAATGAAGCATATAAAGGAAAGTGTAGGAAGAGCTATGGTGGTAATTCTCCCCTATTGTTTACTCCCAACTTCCAGCCATCACAGAGGTTTAGAAATACATTAGGAAAGTGATTATACCCTTTAACCATCCTGGCTAATTGCTGTTGATGTTTCCATCGTCAGTGAATTAGTACTGGGTGTAATCTTGACTCTGCTAAAAGGGTGAAATGGGAGATGGATGGAATGTAGCAAATCATGCTGAAGAGCTATCAGATAAAGGAACTGAACTAGGTTTATTAGGTCTATGGAGTCCTTGCCAACCTTGGTTAAACGTCTTGGGTTGAAACAAGGAAGCTACAGTGATTTTTTCTTTTTTTAAACAGATTAAATAAAAATAACCGTGTTTCACTTCAACTGGACAAATAATTATCTTTTCATCCTCTCATAAAATCTAGTCTGTGGCTGCTTCAAAGACCGGGACCCTAGTCCCTAATTGAATTAGCTAAGGTTTTCCATCTATGCGCCGAATCATTCCAAGCCATAAGCCATTTAGGAAAGGCTGCCCTTTCCAGGTAGAACATAAGCACCCATTCAAAGGGAGAAAGGAAGAGTAAAAAATCAGGCAAGTGAAAGAGCATTTGGAGTGTAATACGGGATGCTAGTGGTACCGGGCAAAATGTAGTGTTTTTCCAACGCTTTATGCTTCAGTTTGAATCCATCAGCACAACGTTTACGTCCAAAGTCCTAACAGCTTTGAAAATGGCAATGCCAGTGATTGAGTCAAAGGACGGAGCGCTGCCAATTCTTGCTATTTTATTAAAAGCCTCTTGTTATTTTGAAGATCTTTATGTTATCTCAGTGACTAAGACTGCTTTTACAAGTGCCACACTGTAAAATCATGCGCCACGTCAATAATTCTGCAGGCGGGGTTTAGATGGGACATCACACGCATGATTAGCCGCTCGCGCATGCTTTAGCGCCACAGATGAGGTGCACTAAAGCATGCGTGAGCAGCTAATCATGCGCATGACATCACATCTAATCCCTGCCAGCGGATTTTTGGCGTGGCGCATGATTTTACCATGCGGCACCATGTAAAAGTGGTCTAATGGTTAGTCTAGTTTTGATAGTCTCTATCTGCAAATGGAAATGGAAGCACAGCAAGCCCTGGAAATGACTTTAAGAATTCAGCCTGCTAACACGGCACTAAAGGAAACTACATGAAGTGCGTATACCATGAATGCTGGATGCAGTTCTGGGCACACCATCTTCGAAAGGATGTAGTAGAACTTGTGAAAGGACAGAGAAGGACCACAAAGATGATCAGGGGAATGGAGTGGATGCCATATGAGGAGAGGATGCACAGATTAGGGAACTTCAGTTAGAAAAGAGACAACTAAGAGAGGATATAATTGAAGTTTATAAAATCATGAACAGTGCAGAGAAAGTATGTAAATAAATAACAGCTTCCCATCTACTCTCTTAATACTGGAATTGTGGCAGGATTACTGGAATTATTTCAGCAGTACATATATTAAAATTGGAATGATACAGAAGATCATGTCCCATGCGCAAGGATGACACACAACTCTATGGAGTGATCCATATTTTGAAATGGCTTCAAAATTAAGGATTAGAGAAGTTTTTGGAGGCTAGGCCCATAAATGGCTATTAGTCCAGTTGGTCAGAGGATGAGAACTCTGACTGTCTGGATCTGCAACTTGGTAGGGCTGAGACAAGAGCACATGTTCCTGTTCTAAAGGGAAATACTGACCTTTTGTGGGTGCTTGTCTGTTGGTTTTCCAGTGATTCTGTACTTCTGCCATTTCCCCCATCATTTCTGTCACTTTCCAGGACTTTTTGTCACTTTCTGAGAGATTTGTTTTGGTCACTTTGGGGGAATTTTATGACAGTTTAACAGCACGTTGATGACGGTTTCCAGCACTTCTATGGCCATAGTGGGCACGTTATCATCTTCCCAACCCCCAGGGGTGCATGTGGGGCACTCACAGGTCTTGGGACCGGCCCATAGCAGCCCTGTTCAACTTGCAAAAAATAACAAAACACGGAAAAACAGCAGGAAAGCCAGTAAATTTCCATGTTGTGCAAATTTTGGTGAATGCCCCGTTTCTGATGGAAGCAGCACTTGCTGAGATTTCTTGTTTGGGGCCTACAAGTGGATAGAAGGAAATGGATCACACCATTATAACCACTTGTGAATGTCTCTGAAGCAACCAAAACTGCCACTCTTGGAGGTGGGAGGCTGGGCTAAGACACCATTGGTCTGACCCAGTGTGGTACTTCTTTCTTTCTAGAGGACACCCAATGAAATTCATAGTTGACTTGGTTAAGAACAAATGAAAAGTATTTTTTCAAAACAACACAGAGTTAAATTGTGGATCCTCCCCATGGTATGTGTTGAGGCAAATCGTAAACTGGGATTAAAAAAGGATTGTTGAATACTCCTGTTGGAGTCTTGATGTTTGTGGATGACACTTTAATCATTGCAAGGATTCCAATAGGGCTCCAAAGAGCTTTGTCTAGGTTTGCAGAACTTTGTAACAAGAACAAATTGGTTATCAACCATAGTAAGACAAAAATTGCATATTGGGGTACCACAAGGCAATGCCCTTGGCAGATTGATAACATTAGGCTTCAATCTGTGGGGGAATATAGATATCTCGGCCTATTGTTATGCTCATCAGCCTGCTGGAGGATACATTTACAAACCTCTAAGTCCAAGGAAAAAAGATTGGATTTGAAAAATATCTCAATATTGAAATGAGCAAAGATTTGAGTATGGCCCTTTGTAGACTGAGGGTATTTTCAGATGTGATGGGGCCTGTATTGGCCCCGTCACGGAATCACCCTTTGATTCCCCTGCCTGGATCAAACCGGCACGTCCAACAGACATGCCGGCTGATCCCGGCGAGGAATCGGGGAGGGGGTGGGGCCGCACGGCACAACGTGTGGCCGCACGGTCCCGCTCCCCCATTCTCCCTCACCGCCCGCCCTGCTGGGAGACGGGCACTGCGGCCAATGCGGCCGCAGCGCCCGCCCGCAGTAACCACGGCCCGGAATACTGCTGCTGATTCCAGGCCATGGCAAGTGGACAGACATGATGATCCCCTTGCTGACGGGGGGGAATTGCATTCACCACGCAATCGGGGATGGTCCTGGCAGGACCTCTGATCGCGTGGTGAATGTGATTCCCCCCCCGTGATTCACGGGGGTGAACATCTGGGGGGAACTTCCGTTCCCCCCATCAGATGTTACAGGATCACGATCACCATGTGGGGAGCCACTGTGGTTGAGCGTGATCTCGTAACGTCTGAAAATACCCTGAGATTGGAGCAGATGCCTACAGCCATTGTAGAGGGTAGGATAAATGGCATCCCTAGGGATTGCAGACTATACCCCTGTGGATGTGGAGTGGTCGAGGATATAGTGCATTATGTCTTTGACTGTCCTCAGACCAAAAATCTTAGTGTCAGATACTTTCCTTCCAGACTATTGAGTCTGCAGCATTTCACTTTGCCTGAAAAATTAATTTGGTTGCTTTCGCAAAATGATATTAGTATCTTGTTAAATCTGGCAGTCTTTGCATTTAAGGTAGAAGCCATAAGGAGGACCAGTTTAGGGAACGTTTGTTCTGGCATCTCAGTCGACCCAGTGTATGAAATTAAGGATGGACCAAGTTGACTTATGTATATATGATTTTATAAGCTGTTATATTTAGATTCAATTTTCATTTGATCCAGTTTATAAAATTAACAATTTAACAATTTTTCTGGATGGAATCAGTTTTATATTTGTTTGTTTTTTGTTGGTTTTATATGTTAAATTTGCATGATTATATGATGGGTAGTTGTATGTTTAGTTTTGTATGATTGTGTCAGATAACAGAGGGAAGCCAATCTGCAATAAAAGTTCATTCATTCAAAAAAGGATTGGATAAGTTCAGTCCTTATTGAATAGGCCCCTTCAAAGGACAGGACAAGTCCATCAGAGGTTAGTAGCCAAATTGATAGGGTGATGAAGCCTTTGGTTGCTGGTAGATGGGACTAAACCACTAAAGAAGGATCACTTTATATGCACCCTATTTTGCAGATGGTGCTGGAAGCTGCCAGGAACAGGTCACTGGGCTAGATCTATCCCAGAATGGCAGTTCTTATAATACTCCCAACATTAAGTGTGAGTTAGTATCACTGATTTGAACCCACCATCTTGGCATCTAAGCTCATGCTAAGGTAACTGAAGCATAGTCTGTATAGTGTTGACATGGCCACTGGAACAGAGATTGGAAAAATTGTCCTTCATGGTTCTTCCAGTGCACCTTGGTTGCTATCAGACATTACACAAGCCATGTGTTCAGGTTGCAGACAGACATCTTTTTGTTTTGTGTGTTTGAGACCTGAATCAAGCACACTATGGATCTATCAGTGGTGGTGCTTATCCGAGGAAACCTGGGGCACTGCCCCCTTATCTCTCTCTGACTCTCTCTCTGGCAGCACTGCAGTCTAAGTCCGATCATCCTCGGGTCACAGAACCGTGTTGGGCAGCAGCAGGCACAGCTGTGTTAATTTCAGGGTGGGGGTGCACACTGAGAAACTGTGCACGTGCAAGTGCAGGTTCTGGAGGCCCCGAAGCCCACAGCGCAGCAGTCAGCATGCTGCATGCCGCACAGTGAGCACACACAGTTGTCTTTACTGTGTTGGGGGGGGAGGGGGGCTGGGGAACTGACTGCGTTCTGGAGTCCCATAAGGGAAAAAATTATTTTGAATGCGCTTTGGGTGGCTCAGAGCACAGTCCAAGTGCATGTATGGGAAACTGAATTTTCCATTGGATCCATGAAGGGCAGGCTTTCTAAGAGCCCTATGGGCTCAAATTTAAAATGACACCTGGGCACCAATTGTAGGCACTCAGGAGAGATGTGCTGCATCTGTGAGGCAGTCAGGGACTGGCACGCATGCTCAGTGACTCGAGTCAACTCTCAAGAAGCGAACAGCGCACCATCCTGCTGTCTGACTTTGGTGGTGAGTAAATTGCATGTGGGGGGGAGAGACTGGGGATGGAGTGGGACTTGGGGGAGGGGATTGGACTGGGAGAGACTGGAGAATGGGGGGAGGGGTGGATGGGGAGAGACTTGGAGAAACTGGGGAATGGGGAGAGACTGGGGAATGGGGGAGGGGGCAGATGAGGAGAGACTGGGGGAGGGGGTGGATGGCGAGACACTAGGAAAACAGGGCTCAACCATGTTTTGGGGGACAAGTGAAGCTCCTCACCTTGCTGCTGCTTTTGTGGTGTGGTAAGGGCTGCACATAATGTTGCCTTAAGATAGTTTGCTTTGCTTGCTCTGTGTTTGAATGATGACAAAATGGCCTCTCTACTCATGCTTGGGAGGGGAGAGGAAAGCAGCAATGCATCATTGATGCATGAGTAGAGAGGCCATTTTGTAAATTTGTGGGTCCGCTGGTCGTGGCTACTCTTTTTTAAAAAGGTCCCTTCACTGTTTCACTGCTGCTCCCTGCTTCTGAAAAGTAGTTTGCGTGGACAGGCATTTGGCTGCCGGGGATAAGGTGTGACTGCTGGGGATGCTGGTCTAGATGGGCCTGGTTTGGTGACAGTGCAGCCCTGAAACTGGCCAAACTTTTAAAAAAGGCCTGTTTCTTTGGACAGGCATTTGGCTTCTGGGGATATGGTGAAGGTACTGGGGACGCTGGTTTGGATGGGGAGTGTTTGGTTGCTATACAGGCCTGCAACTGCTCTCCTTGTCAACAGAGGAGAAAGTCAGTAGGAGTATGGCAGAAGAGAAGGCTGCAGATAATGAGACCCTTTTCCCCATCCCCCGCTGAACCCATATCTTCCCCTTCCTCTTCTCGTGCACCAAAACCAAACCCTTTCCCTCCTACTTCTCCTCTGTCCTGCCCTTCTCTTCCCTTTCATTCTCTTCTGATTTGGCTTGTCTCAGGACAGGGAGATAACTCAGTCCTCCCAGTTCCCCAAGCCAGAAGGAAGTCTTGTCCCAAAGCCTACACCTTCAGAAGACTACAGGTGGCCAAGGATGCCATGAAAATCAAGGATTCGAGGGTTCAGGATAAAGTTAGGCGATGGCAATGCGATCTATTCTTTTACCCTACTATGGTTAATTTGGACCCGGTGGGAAAGAGAGAGTGGACGGGACCCCAGTAAGAGGGCTTTCTATACCCCCCAGTGGCAGTTCTTCACACCGCAGCAAGGAGTTCTCAGCGTTAACTAATGTAATGTCCATCCAATGTTAACCCTGGGAACTCCTTGCTGCTGAGTTAAGCCACGCCACTGGTCTACTGTTGCCCTGGCTCTGCCTACCATTACCCTGGCTCCACCCCTAGGCCCACTTCAGCTTCTAAAACCACCAGCCGCCACTGGTATCTATGGGTCCATCTTGTGGAGCAAGCCCTTGCAAGTAGCTAGTCTGATAATGATTTGCCTTGGCAGAGCCCAGAGGGGGCTTTGTTGGGATGAATTAGGGTCCCAAAGAGGTGGTGAAGCAAGGCCTTATCAGGAGTGGCAGTGGTGTATGTGGCAGGAACTCAGGGGCAGTGGCGGTGAGATCCTGGAAGGGGTGAAGGTGGTGGGAGCAGGGCCCTGAAGTAGTAAGGTCATGGAAAGGGTGAAGCTGGTGGGAGCAGGGCCCTGGGGACAGTGGTGACTGGGCATGGGAACAACAACAGAGTGCCCGGCTACCACTACCAGGAAACTGCCACCGCTCCTAGTAAGCCCCTTCACCACCATTGTATCAGCTATGGGTGAAAACAGACATGACGCTAACCACCCTTTAACCACCCTTGGTGGTTATTTATGCATGTTGCAGGGTTGTATTGGTGCCCTATGGAGCCCTGAAACATGCATCAATGACCACCAAGGGTGGTTAAAGGGTGGTTAGCATCATGTCTGTTTTCACCCATTGTCTCCATGGAATAGACACTCTCTACAGCTCCAAAGAAACAACCCTAGCTAGAGAGGAGGAAGAACTAGTCATCTTTTCCCTCATTAGATCCCCCAGCCCTTGCTAAAAAAACCAATAGTTTTCTCCAAAACATTTTTGTGAAAAAAAATGCTTCTGTTGAAATTCCTTGATTAAAAATCCAAACTCTCAATTTTTTCTCAGATAGCAAAAGTTTTCCAGAAATGAAACACATCTCAATTTCCAATAACTAAAAAAAAGTTGAAAAAGTAAACTGTTTTCATTTTAAAAACTAAAATTATTAGTTGTGATTTTGAAATAATTCACCAGAAAGAAAATCCAGCCAGCCTTTGTGAGACTGCCTGTAAGGTGAATGGTATGGCAACTGGTAGGGGGAAGCAGAGAGCAACACTGAGCAGAGAGGCTGGAGATGAACATTGGTGCATCTGCCATTTTGGCATTTATTTAAACCACTTTGACATAAAATTTGGACTTGCAACTTGAAGTTTAAAGGTTTTTTTCCCGGAAATGATCTGTTCTCAGACAGGCAGAGAAAAATCCATTGAAAGGTTTCCTAAGGCCCAAATCAATACCAGGAACATATGTGGAAAAGATAAAAAAACCACCAAAATGTTCCAGCAACATTACGTTCTCTTCAGATGATTTGGCATATGTACTTCCCTTTCTGATTGTTTAGCTCCTTCGAAGTAAATGACGAAGTGGTTGGCCTACGTCTGGGCTTCCATTTTATATTTTGTTCTTCCTTCCCATTCAGAGCTGCAATTGAACTGACAGAGAAACGTTTCAATGCGAGTTCATATTTTGGAGTACCGCAAAATGTATTCAACCACAGAAAACCGAGTAATGTTAAGGGCCTGAGCGAAATCCCACAGAAGGAAATTCAGAATTAAGGCTGAAAATTTAGACTGACATTTCAAGCCTGAGCCCTCAGGATTATGCAAAAAAAAATTAAATAAAATAAATATTTTTTCTTTTTCTTTCCAAAAAGTATATCCTGGGGGGTGAATTTAGGACAGACTGGGAGCCTGGCATTGAAGTCAAACTGCCATAATTTTTTCATTATTTCTGAAATGAAGAGCTGTTGACATTTAGTACTCTCTGAGAGACATTTTGTTGTGAAAGAATCCTGCCTCCTATAACCTCATTGAATAGATCTGTCAGGGCTAGGGATTGAACCAGTGGCCCTGGTATTGCTGCACCAGCATCTTACTTTGCAGCACTCCAGCTCAGTCTTGCTCAGTCTGGATGTGTGAACGCAGTTTGGAAGTTCGGAGTTCAGACCGAACTCGAATAGTTCGACCGAACCGAACTTTCGAACCGAACTCGAATTTGACCGAACTGTTCGGTTGAATCTGAACCAGTTTGGAAGGCCAAAACCCCCGGTTTTGAATGTACAAACTCGGTTCGAAAGTTTGGAATTCGACTAAACTCGAATAGTTTGGTCAACCGAACCAAACTCAATTTTTGAACCGAACCAAACTGAACTGAATTTCTGAACTCGGTTCTGTTTGCACATCCCTATTGCTCTGTCCCTCCTTGGTCCTTTTCCAGCTGCTGAGGCCACACCCCTGCCCACTACTGATTGGCCCTTGGATTATATTTAAAGCTGCCCAGCTCCCACAGGAACCTGGATGGAGCAACTCCTTTCCTTGCCGCTCCCTGTTCCCTTATTCCTTGTCTCTCCAATAGTGCTTTTTCCATGTACTAGCCCTGCCTCTCCCACCCCAATCCTCCTGCCCTGACACCCAGCCCTTATCCTGATTCAGCTCCCCAATCCCACCAGCTATCTATCCATGCACCAGAGGTCCCATCCCCCTTAAAAGGTCCTACCTGAATTGAAAATGGCAGTTAAGGTAATAACCAGTATCCATTTACGCTCCGTGGATGGTTCCATTTTGGTTATTTTGGATTGGTGTTCTTGCTTTTTTCGGCCGGGAGTGGTTGGTTCTGCTACTTTGGTATTTTAGTCATTTCAGAATTTTAGTTGTCATTTTGGCAATGTCAGTGCTATTGTGCATGTGTAGTTGCTGAAAATGACATAACTGAATGACTGGAAAACCAACATAACCAAAATCCCACAAATGAGTAATAAATCCACTATCCATTTCAGTTCTAGCTGGCAGAAACTGCCAGTCTTTTGTCTATGGTGTTTATGGGTCCACTGGTGTCAGGAGACTACTAAAAAGGAGTAGCCCATGCCCTTTGCGATGTTGCCATGGAATCAGTGCTAGTTCTAGGCAAGTTGGAATCCTGTGGAAAATGGTGGTGTGGGGCCTCGGCTAACATAGGAATGTTCTATGGACACACTCTGTCGCCCATTAGAAAAAGGAAAATGTTATTGTAATTCATGTTTCATGTTCTGTTAAACATAACAGATGTTTTCAGACTTGACAGTAGCCCACTTTACTCCACTTTAACTTGTGGGCCACCGTCACATTAGTTCCCGGGCACCAGTTGTTCACCAGATAGATCCTGGCAGTGTTGATGGCTTGCATGGGCTGTCGCTCGGGAAAGCGTCAGAGTAACAGCCTGTGCTAGTTGCCAACATGGCGGGGATCTGGCTGACCGACCCGGTATAGAGCGGGTGATCACGTTTGAAAGCCCACTTTTCCAGGCTGGGTCGGAGGGGAAGCTACGACAGGCCACCGTGGCAGTCATTATTAGCCGCTATGGCTGCTTGTTGGGGGGCGGTGGAGCAGGCTGATGGACGCAGCGTGTGGGTAGGGATGGGCAGACGCATGTCAATACATCTCCCGGCCCTCCCTGGCAGCCCGTCTTCTGTCACATCAGTTCAGGGCCCTGTACTGTTCCCAGCTGTGGTGGTGGCCCAACTCTGGACCGGGACAGACCGTGGTGGTGGCTAAGCTCTGTCACGTATGAAAACACCCTAAATCCCCTCCAGGAGCCACTGCTCCCTTCATTGCAGAGCGCAGGCCCTGGAGGCCCATAGGTTATGCATATGCTGTTACTTCTAGTTTACTCATGGGCCCCTTGTGTTGGGGGCGCCTCCTGAATTGCTGGAAGCTCCCTCCTAAATTGTCACATTAAATTCCCACTGAATATGGGCCTTCCACAGGCCAGTGCTCCCCACATCTGCAGCTCTGTGGGCCTGTATTTTATGCCAGTGGTTTTGTACTCATGTTGTCATCTCAAGTTTACTCAAGGCCATTGTGTATTGGCAACCTCTGTGGATCCCCGTGTAATCTACTCCATAAGAACATAAGAAGTGCCATACTGGGTCAGACCAATGCTCCATCTAGCCCAGCGTCCTGTCTCCGACAGTGGCCAGTCACGGTGGTTTGGGAGAAGCACCCAACAGGTCACAATGAGGGATCCATTCCCTGTTGTGTTCCCCCAGCTCCCATCATGTTCCCTGATCCTGTCTGGTTAAATAGCTGCTAATGGACCTATCTCTCAGAAACTTGGCCAAACCTCTTTTAAACTCAGCTATAGTACTGGCCCTTACCACAGCCTCTGGCAATAGATTCCACAACCCAATTATATGCTGAGTGAAAAAAATATTTTCTTTTATTTGTTTTAAACTTGCCACCCATGAGTTTCATGGAGCGTCCCCTAGTTCTAGTACTAGCTGAGAGGGTAAATAACTGCTCCTGGTTTATTAGTTCCACCCCACTCATGAATTTATAGACCTCTATCATATCTCCTCTCAGTCATCTCTTCTCCAAGCTGAAGGGTAGACTCCTTGCTCTACCACTTTCTAACGTGGCCCTGACCCATCTGGGATTTATTCCCCTATCAATGGAGATTCTCTCAGCTTGAAGGCTGTAGAAAGGTGTTCCCCTCACCCCCAAATTTTCACCCATGGTGGTCATGAATTGGGCTCTCAGTCACACCAATGTGAAGCCAGATTTATGCAACTGATGTCAATGAAGTGACTTGGATAAGGGAGCCTGTGGGCTTAACGATGAGGTCATCCAATGTCAGTTCGAGATAGAATAGATGGAGCTTTCCTGGATCTTGCATTCATTCATTACATGCTAAAGCCTCTTTAAATCAATTGCAGTCCCAATCCTGCTGCTCTGTCTCTGCCATCTAGCTTGGATGCAACGGGGATGCAAATAAGAGGCATATGTTATCAGCTGGTAGGTGAAATTTAGAGAATATTAAAGAAGAGGAAGGCCACCAACAAAAAAATAAAACAAATAAAACTCAGTGCCCACCCCCCACTCTTCTTTCCCACAAACCACACGTAAATCAAGAAAAGCTTGAACTCAAGGTCACAGTGATTCAGGAGGGATGTCGGGAGGCCTTGAATTAAAGCCACGTGTTGGGGCCTACAGGATGATCTATCGGCAAGTTCCAAGGGATCTACAGGAACCTGAAATATGACTTCTCTTTTCTAGCCATCCTTAATCCCTTGTTCCCCTTCTGCACCTCTCTACCTGTGGCCTGCCCCCTCCCTCCCTCCTTCTCTCCTTCCAGGACCCATATGTCTGTCATAAGCTAGCGAGAACTCTGGTCACCTCTTTGATGAGTTCTTGTGGCTTGAGTGATTTCCTCTTGAGAGGCGTGTCAGAACACGGCTGCCATTCGCCTTGCTACCATCTGGCGAGAGCTGATTGGGAATGATGTTCTCATGGAAGGGACAGTGTAGAATGAGTTGTGGATTTGAGATGGAGATCCATAACAGAGTGAGTGTGGATTTCCGTCCTTGAAAAGTCTTGAAATTTCAATTCTTCGCCATTTTAAAGCAAGATAAAATTTCAATTTTTTAATATAAAAATAAATAAATTTTAAAAACCGATCCTCAAATTTCTTTGGGGAGAATAAAATAGATTTTGTTGCCAATGGATGTGTGCAGTGTATCATGGGAAGTGTATTTTTGTTGCAAGTGCATTTCCTTGCAGGAAATATATTTTTTTGTTGCCAGTGGACTGTGTGAGTGCAGTACACATGGGAAATATATTAAAATATATTTTTTAAAAATACATATAAATAAAACCAGTTAAAATCCCTTATCCCAAGCCTCTGAAAGCTCTTTCCCTGCCTGCCAAATAGAAAAGTCTTACATTATTGTCTCCAGAAGAGGAACAGGCTCGGGGTTAGACAAATTTCCGGCGGAAGGGAGCTCTGTAATTCTGAGGCAGCTGCCGAGAATGCCTCTCTGCATACCCTTGTTATGTGAACAGGACACAACAATGGAACATGCAAAAGGACACTCCTGTCTGACCTCAAAGGCTAGGCTAGGACATAAGGGAGGCGGCAGTTTTTAGGTGGTCCGGTTCTTGAGTCCCAAAGTATTAACGAGACCTTTTAAGGAGCAGTGACCTGCGCCTTGCCCCCTTACCCCCAGGACTATAAGACCCCAGGCCTGGGGAGACTTGGACAGTTAGTACCTGGCTTTCAGAGAGAGTAAATTTTAGAGGAGCCAGCCAGCCAATGAGTGGCAGGTCTCCAAGATGCTGACTTGGGCAGAAAGGTGGGAGCCTGGATGCACGACCTGCCTTGAGACTTAACAAGGTATGGACTGTACTGCTTATTTGATTAATAAAGAAGCTAGAATTCCTGTAATTAACCCCAGATGCTGAGTTTTGGGACTTGCCTCTGATGCCATGACCCTCGGTAGCCAGGCCACTTTCCCACAGTTACTTAGCGTAGGACCCCCACAGAGAGCGGAAAGTATTTGCTACCTGTGTGTACCCCGCATTGGGTTTGGTGCTGGACTTGGACATAAGAGACCAGGGTACAAATCCCTGCATAAATTCACTGGATGACCTTGGGTAAATAACTTTCGCTCTGCTTTAGTTTCCCATCTGTAAAATGGGAATATATGTATCCTTGTATTTCCCTATGTTCCTTTATCTCTGTCTCCACTTCTTTGTCCAGCCTAGGTTGTAATCCCTTCAGGGCAGGGACCTGTCTCTAAGTACAACTGTTCAGTGCCAGACGCATTGCTGGCCGTTGTATAAGTTGATAATAGTGATCATAATAAAAATAATAATAAGGTTCCCACATGCCTGTGTGGGTACCCAGTCAGTAGAGGGGTAGCTAGATTGGAATGGGCACAGGTAGAAGAAATAAACTTGCTCCTCCCCCATCACCATCCTCACCCCTGTCCCACACCCTCCCCTCCTTTCTCCCTCTGGCCCCTCAGCTTGCCGCACCTGCGCTCTGGAGGCTGCGGCTGCGCTGCCTGCCTCATGCCGCCGGCGGTAATTCCTCCGTCCTGTGCTGCCCACTGAGTAGGCCCTGCCCCACATGCGCTGCACACTGAAGGCACTTCTGCTTCCACTCAGCTCACTCTCTGCCTAGCCACGCCACAATAGGATAGAATTTGTCAAACCCCGCCCAACAGCTTGGGTGCCCAGGACAAATGGCCCTCCTGTCCATATGAGAACTATGCTATGCCCCTGCCAACCAGGTAGCAAATCCTACCTGGGAGGCCCTGGACTGGTAGGACTTACAACTGGTGGGTGTGGTGGGACAGGGGATGGCAGCAGGGGCAAGAGCTGGAGGGCAGGATTACAGAGGAGGCAATGAGAGCAATCTTTTGATACAGTGTGCATGTGCGTTGCTGTAGTGGGTGAGTGTGTGTGTGTGTGTGTGTGTGTGTTTGTGACAGTGTGGTCCAGAGGTCCGCTCTGAGACCTGGCCCAGCCTCCGAGTCCTGGAGCATGCGCAGGCCCCGCAAACGAACCAGAGGCAGTTTCACAGGAATTCCCATTTTTGCAGGGATCTTTTCCAGCTGTACCCCACAGTCTTCAATATGTCCCTGGCTGATATGCCCCACTGAAAGGAACGTTTCAGCACATGAGTCCAGCTTAGTTGCGTCAAGGGCAATCCCGTCTCATAGGCCAAGTCCCAGTCACTACAATGCTGAAGCCTCAGTTCTACGTCCATCTCGAGCTCCAAGGCTACTTTGCCACTCCTGGACCTATTGACTCATTCTGACAGTTCAGGATGTGTGAACTTGTCATCCTCTTAGCAGGAGCTATTTCTGTCTCCCAAACAAACACAGGGAAGGGTTTGGGTGAAGCCGATGAGAAATGATCTTGTGGCTTCCCTGAGGAAAGCCTCACTTAGGAGGTGATCAACAGCCCCCTCTCACTTTGATCTGATGGATCCTAGAACCAGCTTTACCCCAAATCCTCTGACAAAATAACGGTGTACTAACCTCAGAGAAAACAAACTCAGCAAGACTGGCTGTGATCCTAGCAAGTCTGAAAGCTCTCAAGACTTGGTCAGGCTGCTGTTGTTTTTGCAAGCAGGATTCATTAAGAACAGGAGTTGGGCAGAGTTCCCCAGCTGGGTCATCAGGCCAATGTACTTCTCTGCTACTGCTACTAGCAAAGGCAAAGGGGAGGGAAAGGAAGCCTTTGAAAATCAAAACTTACTTGGCATCATCGTGCAGTCCAATTTGCATTTCATTGCGGGAGAGGGTGGTTGCTCAAACATTATTCTGCCCCAATCTCTTTGAACTGCAGAGAGGGGTGATTTAATATTGTTCAGTGATACAATTCCATCTCCCCACCCCCTTGAAGTTTTATAAAGATAATATTAAGGCACTGTGATGGATCCGTGGCAGGGAGGCCAAAGTACCTATATGCCATGACCAGCATATGTACATGTCAGGATCCTGGTTGTGGTAGCATCTCAGGTGAAGCATGGGTGAGAGCCAGGCTTAAGGGATGAAGTCCAGTAGAGCAGTCTGCACAAGTGTCACTCCTAGGTAGTGCAGGCAGGGGCAGATCAGGAACTGTAAGGACCTGCTGTCTGGGGTGTGGGCAGACTCTAGAGGGCAAGGTCAGGAGTGGGGTCAAAACAATGAGTAGGGTCCAGACGCCAGAGGCACAGGGTTCAGGGTGAAGTCATATCAGGTCATGACAGGACAGAGGAGTCAGAATAGGTCAGCGTCAGGATGGAGTCAGGTCATGTTGGGTTGGGTTGGGTCAGACCAAACCAAACCAGGCCAGGTCAGGCAGGAGTCAGAGCAGAATCAGGGATGAGGCGGGGCCAAGAAAGAGACCCAATGTTCCACCCAGCTTCTTTTTGTTACCAGCTTGTCCTTTATGCTAGCTAGAGAGAGAGTTTGTGGTTGCCCTATTAGTCCCAAATGTGACAGACGGAGACAAAGTAGTTCAAATGATATCTTTTACTGGACCAACTTCTCACCATCAGAAGCTGGGAAGCGTGGCAAGGCTGAAGATGGATGACTGGATTGGCTAATACAGGGAGGCCTCACTAGAGGAGTGGCCAGCCCAAAGGCAGAATGGAGCACTGACAGCTATTCAAGAAACTTTGGGGTAGGCCTGAAACAACATAGGGCAGTGTCTGACAATTCTGTCGGAAACCTCCCATCCGTTGCCGTTTTCCCAACATGGCATGGACATGCCATCCCCATACTTGTTCCGATGCTTGCTGCCGCTTTCCGCTATTGCCTGTCGCTATTTCTCGGCAGCGGAGAAATTGTCGGAAACTGTCACAAGTCCCAGAAAGTGTCAGGAAATTCTGCAAAGTGTCGGAATGTGTTGCTAAAGTGTCAGAAAACCTGTCGTAAATGTCAGAAAAACTGTCGTAAATGTCGGAACTATCAGAAATTGTCACTATTATCTTGAGTGCTGCAGAATACCTGGAACTGTCGCACAATGTTGGATAGTGCCATAAATTGATGGCAAATGCCGTTGGAACAGCGACAAGACTGTCAAAATGTCGAGCGAAACAGCAAACAATGTTGCCGCTTCAGGCCTACTTTGGGGTATGGATTGGGTTCACAGCCCAGGTACTGACAGCAACAAAGTTGAATGAGGAGCCATGGAGATCTGAGGTGTGTCTAAAGCAGGGGGCAGGCAGAGCTTATAGTTCAGTTTACTGGGGAACTACATATTCCGAGATGCACTCTGCATGGGCAGTGCATTGAAGTGAATGGGCAAAGAGAAACTAAGTGATGTGCCCAGGGAGCCTACAAGCAACTGAAACCCAGCAAACACTGCTCATGCTCAGTGCATTCAAGAGGAAGGCTTTGGCCTTGGCCCTTCCTGGATTGAAATGAGATTGTTCTAAAACCTAGACTTTTCTTCCTAATTCAAAGCTAAGACAAGTTGGTCTGTGTAGAAAGCATCCTAGTTAACAACACTGCCTGGTTTCCGAGGGGAAAGTGGGAAATGATAATGGAAGTCAATGAAATTTTTCAGTTGTAAAAGGGGCCATATCACTCCTTCAGCTGCACCTATTGTTATGACGTTTTTGGACCCTACTCAGCTTTGAGTCTTACACCCCTCTGATAAATTTGCTTGAAATCAGACTGTGGGATCCCAAGATATTAAACAAGTCTACAGTGCATGGTGTAAGTTGGTTAATGGAATTTGGATGGACACAAAACAGGTCCTATCCCCCTCCTGGTATACCTAGTCTTCCAACATCTGGGTGTGGTGCCTCACATATCTTTGGGCCCCTTTGGATGTACTTGAAATCAGCCTGTGGGAACCAAAGTTGTTGTTATATCATTGTTTGCATAGCACTCTGGTTGTTAAAAGTGTTCTATGAATCTTATTATTTATTTATTTATTTATTTTATTGCACTTATTTGCCACCCCCTTATGCCAATGGCATCTTGGGGTGGCTTCCAACAAGGTAAAAACAATCCTTAAACAATATAAAAACCACAATAAAATCTAAAATTCCAATATTATTTAACAAATTTTAAAAACTCCCCCCACAAAAATTTAACCCACCCTCCCCTCCCTGCCTCTAAGGCCTGGGAGAACAGCCATGTCTAGGGATGGGCGAACGTGGTTCAGAAGTTCAGAGTTTGGCCCGAACTCGGTCTGTTAGGCTGACCGAACCCAAACCGACCGAACCAAACCCGATTCCGAACTCTGAAACGACTGAACAGTTCAAATCTAGTTCTTTCTAGAACATAAGGAAATAAGAAGTGCCATACTGGGTCAGACCATGGTCCATTCAGCCCATCCATCATCACATATCTAACAGCTTCAGTTGCTTCTTGGAAGTGAACTACAAGTCATAATGGAGTGATCCAGTCCCTGCTATCCACTTCAGCCCTGAACAATCAGTGGTCTCGAGCCCCTTGACCAACTAGACTAGTAACATTTTGAATGGGGGTCATTACCAAAGCTTCCCTGCTAGAACTACAAGGGTAAAGCAGGACTTCAGGTTAAGGAGCAGACTTTTTCTGGCTTACTGCCCACTAGGGGTGGAAATTTTGGTTCCCCTGGTCTCCAAAACTGCTGGTATTTTGCTGTATCNCATTTTCCACAGGATTCCAACTTGCCTAGAACTAGCACTGATTCCATGGCAACATCGCAAAGGGCATGGGCTACTCCTTTTTAGTAGTCTCCTGACACCAGTGGACCCATAAACACCATAGACAAAAGACTGGCAGTTTCTGCCAGCTAGAACTGAAATGGATAGTGGATTTATTACTCATTTGTGGGATTTTGGTTATGTTGGTTTTCCAGTCATTCAGTTATGTCATTTTCAGCAACTACACATGCACAATAGCACTGACATTGCCAAAATGACAACTAAAATTCTGAAATGACTAAAATACCAAAGTAGCAGAACCAACCACTCCCGGCCGAAAAAAGCAAGAACACCAATCCAAAATAACCAAAATGGAACCATCCACGGAGCGTAAATGGATACTGGTTATTACCTTAACTGCCATTTTCAATTCAGGTAGGACCTTTTAAGGGGGATGGGACCTCTGGTGCATGGATAGATAGCTGGTGGGATTGGGGAGCTGAATCAGGATAAGGGCTGGGTGTCAGGGCAGGAGGATTGGGGTGGGAGAGGCAGGGCTAGTACATGGAAAAAGCACTATTGGAGAGACAAGGAATAAGGGAACAGGGAGCGGCAAGGAAAGGAGTTGCTCCATCCAGGTTCCTGTGGGAGCTGGGCAGCTTTAAATATAATCCAAGGGCCAATCAGTAGTGGGCAGGGGTGTGGCCTCAGCAGCTGGAAAAGGACCAAGGAGGGACAGAGCAATAGGGATGTGCAAACAGAACCGAGTTCAGAAATTCAGTTCAGTTTGGTTCGGTTCAAAAATTGAGTTTGGTTCGGTTGACCAAACTATTCGAGTTTAGTCGAATTCCAAACTTTCGAACCGAGTTTGTACATTCAAAACCGGGGGTTTTGGCCTTCCAAACTGGTTCAGATTCAACCGAACAGTTCGGTCAAATTCGAGTTCGGTTCGAAAGTTCGGTTCGGTCGAACTATTCGAGTTCGGTCTGAACTCCGAACTTCCAAACTGCGTTCACACATCCAGACTGAGCAAGACTGAGCTGGAGTGCTGCAAAGTAAGCTGCTGGTGCAGCAATACCAGGGCCACTGGTTCAATCCCTAGCCCTGACAGATCTATTCAATGAGGTTATAGGAGGCAGGATTCTTTCACAACAAAATGTCTCTCAGAGAGTACTAAATGTCAACAGCTCTTCATTTCAGAAATAATGAAAAAATTATGGCAGTTTGACTTCAATGCCAGGCTCCCAGTCTGTCCTAAATTCACCCCCCAGGATATACTTTTTGGAAAGAAAAAGAAAAAATATTTATTTTATTTAATTTTTTTTTGCATAATCCTGAGGGCTCAGGCTTGAAATGTCAGTCTAAATTTTCAGCCTTAATTCTGAATTTCCTTCTGTGGGATTTCGCTCAGGCCCTTAACATTACTCGGTTTTCTGTGGTTGAATACATTTTGCGGTACTCCAAAATATGAACTCGCATTGAAACGTTTCTCTGTCAGTTCAATTGCAGCTCTGAATGGGAAGGAAGAACAAAATATAAAATGGAAGCCCAGACGTAGGCCAACCACTTCGTCATTTACTTCGAAGGAGCTAAACAATCAGAAAGGGAAGTACATATGCCAAATCATCTGAAGAGAACGTAATGTTGCTGGAACATTTTGGTGGTTTTTTTATCTTTTCCACATATGTTCCTGGTATTGATTTGGGCCTTAGGAAACCTTTCAATGGATTTTTCTCTGCCTGTCTGAGAACAGAGCATTTCCGGGAAAAAAACCTTTAAACTTCAAGTTGCAAGTCCAAATTTTATGTCAAAGTGGTTTAAATAAATGCCAAAATGGCAGATGCACCAATGTTCATCTCCAGCCTCTCTGCTCAGTGTTGCTCTCTGCTTCCCCCTACCAGTTGCCATACCATTCACCTTACAGGCAGTCTCACAAAGGCTGGCTGGATTTTCTTTCTGGTGAATTATTTCAAAATCACAACTAATAATTTTAGTTTTTAAAATGAAAACAGTTTACTTTTTCAACTTTTTTTTAGTTATTGGAAATTGAGATGTGTTTCATTTCTGGAAAACTTTTGCTATCTGAGAAAAAATTGAGAGTTTGGATTTTTAATCAAGGAATTTCAACAGAAGCATTTTTTTTCACAAAAATGTTTTGGAGAAAACTATTGGTTTTTTTAGCAAGGGCTGGGGGATCTAATGAGGGAAAAGATGACTAGTTCTTCCTCCTCTCTAGCTAGGGTTGTTTCTTTGGAGCTGTAGAGAGTGTCTATTCCATGGAGACAATGGGTGAAAACAGACATGATGCTAACCACCCTTTAACCACCCTTGGTGGTCATTGATGCATGTTTCAGGGCTCCATAGGGCACCAATACAACCCTGCAACATGCATAAATAACCACCAAGGGTGGTTAAAGGGTGGTTAGCGTCATGTCTGTTTTCACCCATAGCTGATACAATGGTGGTGAAGGGGCTTACTAGGAGCGGTGGCAGTTTCCTGGTAGTGGTAGCCGGGCACTCTGTTGTTGTTCCCATGCCCAGTCACCACTGTCCCCAGGGCCCTGCTCCCACCAGCTTCACCCTTTCCATGACCTTACTACTTCAGGGCCCTGCTCCCACCACCTTCACCCCTTCCAGGATCTCACCGCCACTGCCCCTGAGTTCCTGCCACATACACCACTGCCACTCCTGATAAGGCCTTGCTTCACCACCTCTTTGGGACCCTAATTCATCCCAACAAAGCCCCCTCTGGGCTCTGCCAAGGCAAATCATTATCAGACTAGCTACTTGCAAGGGCTTGCTCCACAAGATGGACCCATAGATACCAGTGGCGGCTGGTGGTTTTAGAAGCTGAAGTGGGCCTAGGGGTGGAGCCAGGGTAATGGTAGGCAGAGCCAGGGCAACAGTAGACCAGTGGCGTGGCTTAACTCAGCAGCAAGGAGTTCCCAGGGTTAACATTGGATGGACATTACATTAGTTAACGCTGAGAACTCCTTGCTGCGGTGTGAAGAACTGCCACTGGGGGGTATAGAAAGCCCTCTTACTGGGGTCCCGTCCACTCTCTCTTTCCCACCGGGTCCAAATTAACCATAGTAGGGTAAAAGAATAGATCGCATTGCCATCGCCTAACTTTATCCTGAACCCTCGAATCCTTGATTTTCATGGCATCCTTGGCCACCTGTAGTCTTCTGAAGGTGTAGGCTTTGGGACAAGACTTCCTTCTGGCTTGGGGAACTGGGAGGACTGAGTTATCTCCCTGTCCTGAGACAAGCCAAATCAGAAGAGAATGAAAGGGAAGAGAAGGGCAGGACAGAGGAGAAGTAGGAGGGAAAGGGTTTGGTTTTGGTGCACGAGAAGAGGAAGGGGAAGATATGGGTTCAGCGGGGGATGGGGAAAAGGGTCTCATTATCTGCAGCCTTCTCTTCTGCCATACTCCTACTGACTTTCTCCTCTGTTGACAAGGAGAGCAGTTGCAGGCCTGTATAGCAACCAAACACTCCCCATCCAAACCAGCGTCCCCAGTACCTTCACCATATCCCCAGAAGCCAAATGCCTGTCCAAAGAAACAGGCCTTTTTTAAAAGTTTGGCCAGTTTCAGGGCTGCACTGTCACCAAACCAGGCCCATCTAGACCAGCATCCCCAGCAGTCACACCTTATCCCCGGCAGCCAAATGCCTGTCCACGCAAACTACTTTTCAGAAGCAGGGAGCAGCAGTGAAACAGTGAAGGGACCTTTTTAAAAAAGAGTAGCCACGACCAGCGGACCCACAAATTTACAAAATGGCCTCTCTACTCATGCATCAATGATGCATTGCTGCTTTCCTCTCCCCTCNTCTGGCAATAGATTCCACAACCCAATTATATGCTGAGTGAAAAAAATATTTTCTTTTATTTGTTTTAAACTTGCCACCCATGAGTTTCATGGAGCGTCCCCTAGTTCTAGTACTAGCTGAGAGGGTAAATAACTGCTCCTGGTTTATTAGTTCCACCCCACTCATGAATTTATAGACCTCTATCATATCTCCTCTCAGTCATCTCTTCTCCAAGCTGAAGGGTAGACTCCTTGCTCTACCACTTTCTAACGTGGCCCTGACCCATCTGGGATTTATTCCCCTATCAATGGAGATTCTCTCAGCTTGAAGGCTGTAGAAAGGTGTTCCCCTCACCCCCAAATTTTCACCCATGGTGGTCATGAATTGGGCTCTCAGTCACACCAATGTGAAGCCAGATTTATGCAACTGATGTCAATGAAGTGACTTGAATAAGGGAGCCTGTGGGCTTAACGATGAGGTCATCCAATGTCAGTTCGAGATAGAATAGATGGAGCTTTCCTGGATCTTGCATTCATTCATTACATGCTAAAGCCTCTTTAAATCAATTGCAGTCCCAATCCTGCTGCTCTGTCTCTGCCATCTAGCTTGGATGCAACGGGGATGCAAATAAGAGGCATATGTTATCAGCTGGTAGGTGAAATTTAGAGAATATTAAAGAAGAGGAAGGCCACCAACAAAAAAATAAAACAAATAAAACTCAGTGCCCACCCCCCACTCTTCTTTCCCACAAACCACACGTAAATCAAGAAAAGCTTGAACTCAAGGTCACAGTGATTCAGGAGGGATGTCGGGAGGCCTTGAATTAAAGCCACGTGTTGGGGCCTACAGGATGATCTATCGGCAAGTTCCAAGGGATCTACAGGAACCTGAAATATGACTTCTCTTTTCTAGCCATCCTTAATCCCTTGTTCCCCTTCTGCACCTCTCTACCTGTGGCCTGCCCCCTCCCTCCCTCCTTCTCTCCTTCCATGACCCATATGTCTGTCATAAGCTAGCGAGAACTCTGGTCACCTCTTTGATGAGTTCTTGTGGCTTGAGTGATTTCCTCTTGAGAGGCGTGTCAGAACACGGCTGCCATTCGCCTTGCTACCATCTGGCGAGAGCTGATTGGGAATGATGTTCTCATGGAAGGGACAGTGTAGAATGAGTTGTGGATTTGAGATGGAGATCCATAACAGAGTGAGTGTGGATTTCCGTCCTTGAAAAGTCTTGAAATTTCAATTCTTCGCCATTTTAAAGCAAGATAAAATTTCAATTTTTTAATATAAAAATAAATAAATTTTAAAAACCGATCCTCAAATTTCTTTGGGGAGAATAAAATAGATTTTGTTGCCAATGGATGTGTGCAGTGTATCATGGGAAGTGTATTTTTGTTGCAAGTGCATTTCCTTGCAGGAAATATATTTTTTTGTTGCCAGTGGACTGTGTGAGTGCAGTACACATGGGAAATATATTAAAATATATTTTTTAAAAATACATATAAATAAAACCAGTTAAAATCCCTTATCCCAAGCCTCTGAAAGCTCTTTCCCTGCCTGCCAAATAGAAAAGTCTTACATTATTGTCTCCAGAAGAGGAACAGGCTCGGGGTTAGACAAATTTCCGGCGGAAGGGAGCTCTGTAATTCTGAGGCAGCTGCCGAGAATGCCTCTCTGCATACCCTTGTTATGTGAACAGGACACAACAATGGAACATGCAAAAGGACACTCCTGTCTGACCTCAAAGGCTAGGCTAGGACATAAGGGAGGCGGCAGTTTTTAGGTGGTCCGGTTCTTGAGTCCCAAAGTATTAACGAGACCTTTTAAGGAGCAGTGACCTGCGCCTTGCCCCCTTACCCCCAGGACTATAAGACCCCAGGCCTGGGGAGACTTGGACAGTTAGTACCTGGCTTTCAGAGAGAGTAAATTTTAGAGGAGCCAGCCAGCCAATGAGTGGCAGGTCTCCAAGATGCTGACTTGGGCAGAAAGGTGGGAGCCTGGATGCACGACCTGCCTTGAGACTTAACAAGGTATGGACTGTACTGCTTATTTGATTAATAAAGAAGCTAGAATTCCTGTAATTAACCCCAGATGCTGAGTTTTGGGACTTGCCTATGATGCCATGACCCTCGGTAGCCAGGCCACTTTCCCACAGTTACTTAGCGTAGGACCCCCACAGAGAGCGGAAAGTATTTGCTACCTGTGTGTACCCCGCATTGGGTTTGGTGCTGGACTTGGACATAAGAGACCAGGGTACAAATCCCTGCATAAATTCACTGGATGACCTTGGGTAAATAACTTTCGCTCTGCTTTAGTTTCCCATCTGTAAAATGGGAATATATGTATCCTTGTATTTCCCTATGTTCCTTTATCTCTGTCTCCACTTCTTTGTCCAGCCTAGGTTGTAATCCCTTCAGGGCAGGGACCTGTCTCTAAGTACAACTGTTCAGTGCCAGACGCATTGCTGGCCGTTGTATAAGTTGATAATAGTGATCATAATAAAAATAATAATAAGGTTCCCACATGCCTGTGTGGGTACCCAGTCAGTAGAGGGGTAGCTAGATTGGAATGGGCACAGGTAGAAGAAATAAACTTGCTCCTCCCCCATCACCATCCTCACCCCTGTCCCACACCCTCCCCTCCTTTCTCCCTCTGGCCCCTCAGCTTGCCGCACCTGCGCTCTGGAGGCTGCGGCTGCGCTGCCTGCCTCATGCCGCCGGCGGTAATTCCTCCGTCCTGTGCTGCCCACTGAGTAGGCCCTGCCCCACATGCGCTGCACACTGAAGGCACTTCTGCTTCCACTCAGCTCACTCTCTGCCTAGCCACGCCACAATAGGATAGAATTTGTCAAACCCCGCCCAACAGCTTGGGTGCCCAGGACAAATGGCCCTCCTGTCCATATGAGAACTATGCTATGCCCCTGCCAACCAGGTAGCAAATCCTACCTGGGAGGCCCTGGACTGGTAGGACTTACAACTGGTGGGTGTGGTGGGACAGGGGATGGCAGCAGGGGCAAGAGCTGGAGGGCAGGATTACAGAGGAGGCAATGAGAGCAATCTTTTGATACAGTGTGCATGTGCGTTGCTGTAGTGGGTGAGTGTGTGTGTGTGTGTGTGTGTGTGTGTTTGTGACAGTGTGGTCCAGAGGTCCGCTCTGAGACCTGGCCCAGCCTCCGAGTCCTGGAGCATGCGCAGGCCCCGCAAACGAACCAGAGGCAGTTTCACAGGAATTCCCATTTTTGCAGGGATCTTTTCCAGCTGTACCCCACAGTCTTCAATATGTCCCTGGCTGATATGCCCCACTGAAAGGAACGTTTCAGCACATGAGTCCAGCTTAGTTGCGTCAAGGGCAATCCCGTCTCATAGGCCAAGTCCCAGTCACTACAATGCTGAAGCCTCAGTTCTACGTCCATCTCGAGCTCCAAGGCTACTTTGCCACTCCTGGACCTATTGACTCATTCTGACAGTTCAGGATGTGTGAACTTGTCATCCTCTTAGCAGGAGCTATTTCTGTCTCCCAAACAAACACAGGGAAGGGTTTGGGTGAAGCCGATGAGAAATGATCTTGTGGCTTCCCTGAGGAAAGCCTCACTTAGGAGGTGATCAACAGCCCCCTCTCACTTTGATCTGATGGATCCTAGAACCAGCTTTACCCCAAATCCTCTGACAAAATAACGGTGTACTAACCTCAGAGAAAACAAACTCAGCAAGACTGGCTGTGATCCTAGCAAGTCTGAAAGCTCTCAAGACTTGGTCAGGCTGCTGTTGTTTTTGCAAGCAGGATTCATTAAGAACAGGAGTTGGGCAGAGTTCCCCAGCTGGGTCATCAGGCCAATGTACTTCTCTGCTACTGCTACTAGCAAAGGCAAAGGGGAGGGAAAGGAAGCCTTTGAAAATCAAAACTTACTTGGCATCATCGTGCAGTCCAATTTGCATTTCATTGCGGGAGAGGGTGGTTGCTCAAACATTATTCTGCACCAATCTCTTTGAACTGCAGAGAGGGGTGATTTAATATTGTTCAGTGATACAATTCCATCTCCCCACCCCCTTGAAGTTTTATAAAGATAATATTAAGGCACTGTGATGGATCCGTGGCAGGGAGGCCAAAGTACCTATATGCCATGACCAGCATATGTACATGTCAGGATCCTGGTTGTGGTAGCATCTCAGGTGAAGCATGGGTGAGAGCCAGGCTTAAGGGATGAAGTCCAGTAGAGCAGTCTGCACAAGTGTCACTCCTAGGTAGTGCAGGCAGGGGCAGATCAGGAACTGTAAGGACCTGCTGTCTGGGGTGTGGGCAGACTCTAGAGGGCAAGGTCAGGAGTGGGGTCAAAACAATGAGTAGGGTCCAGACGCCAGAGGCACAGGGTTCAGGGTGAAGTCATATCAGGTCATGACAGGACAGAGGAGTCAGAATAGGTCAGCGTCAGGATGGAGTCAGGTCATGTTGGGTTGGGTTGGGTCAGACCAAACCAAACCAGGCCAGGTCAGGCAGGAGTCAGAGCAGAATCAGGGATGAGGCGGGGCCAAGAAAGAGACCCAATGTTCCACCCAGCTTCTTTTTGTTACCAGCTTGTCCTTTATGCTAGCTAGAGAGAGAGTTTGTGGTTGCCCTATTAGTCCCAAATGTGACAGACGGAGACAAAGTAGTTCAAATGATATCTTTTACTGGACCAACTTCTCACCATCAGAAGCTGGGAAGCGTGGCAAGGCTGAAGATGGATGACTGGATTGGCTAATACAGGGAGGCCTCACTAGAGGAGTGGCCAGCCCAAAGGCAGAATGGAGCACTGACAGCTATTCAAGAAACTTTGGGGTAGGCCTGAAACAACATAGGGCAGTGTCTGACAATTCTGTCGGAAACCTCCCATCCGTTGCCGTTTTCCCAACATGGCATGGACATGCCATCCCCATACTTGTTCCGATGCTTGCTGCCGCTTTCCGCTATTGCCTGTCGCTATTTCTAGGCAGCGGAGAAATTGTCGGAAACTGTCACAAGTCCCAGAAAGTGTCAGGAAATTCTGCAAAGTGTCGGAATGTGTTGCTAAAGTGTCAGAAAACCTGTCGTAAATGTCAGAAAAACTGTCGTAAATGTCGGAACTATCAGAAATTGTCACTATTATCTTGAGTGCTGCAGAATACCTGGAACTGTCGCACAATGTTGGATAGTGCCATAAATTGATGGCAAATGCCGTTGGAACAGCGACAAGACTGTCAAAATGTCGAGCGAAACAGCAAACAATGTTGCCGCTTCAGGCCTACTTTGGGGTATGGATTGGGTTCACAGCCCAGGTACTGACAGCAACAAAGTTGAATGAGGAGCCATGGAGATCTGAGGTGTGTCTAAAGAAGGGGGCAGGCAGAGCTTATAGTTCAGTTTACTGGGGAACTACATATTCCGAGATGCACTCTGCATGGGCAGTGCATTGAAGTGAATGGGCAAAGAGAAACTAAGTGATGTGCCCAGGGAGCCTACAAGCAACTGAAACCCAGCAAACACTGCTCATGCTCAGTGCATTCAAGAGGAAGGCTTTGGCCTTGGCCCTTCCTGGATTGAAATGAGATTGTTCTAAAACCTAGACTTTTCTTCCTAATTCAAAGCTAAGACAAGTTGGTCTGTGTAGAAAGCATCCTAGTTAACAACACTGCCTGGTTTCCGAGGGGAAAGTGGGAAATGATAATGGAAGTCAATGAAATTTTTCAGTTGTAAAAGGGGCCATATCACTCCTTCAGCTGCACCTATTGTTATGACGTTTTTGGACCCTACTCAGCTTTGAGTCTTACACCCCTCTGATAAATTTGCTTGAAATCAGACTGTGGGATCCCAAGATATTAAACAAGTCTACAGTGCATGGTGTAAGTTGGTTAATGGAATTTGGATGGACACAAAACAGGTCCTATCCCCCTCCTGGTATACCTAGTCTTCCAACATCTGGGTGTGGTGCCTCACATATCTTTGGGCCCCTTTGGATGTACTTGAAATCAGCCTGTGGGAACCAAAGTTGTTGTTATATCATTGTTTGCATAGCACTCTGGTTGTTAAAAGTGTTCTATGAATCTTATTATTTATTTATTTATTTATTTTATTGCACTTATTTGCCACCCCCTTATGCCAATGGCATCTTGGGGTGGCTTCCAACAAGGTAAAAACAATCCTTAAACAATATAAAAACCACAATAAAATCTAAAATTCCAATATTATTTAACAAATTTTAAAAACTCCCCCCACAAAAATTTAACCCACCCTCCCCTCCCTGCCTCTGAAGGCCTGGGAGAACAGCCATGTCTAGGGATGGGCGAACGTGGTTCAGAAGTTCAGAGTTTGGCCCGAACTCGGTCTGTTAGGCTGACCGAACCCAAACCGACCGAACCAAACCCGATTCCGAACTCTGAAACGACTGAACAGTTCAAATCTAGTTCTTTCTAGAACATAAGGAAATAAGAAGTGCCATACTGGGTCAGACCATGGTCCATTCAGCCCATCCATCATCACATATCTAACAGCTTCAGTTGCTTCTTGGAAGTGAACTACAAGTCATAATGGAGTGATCCAGTCCCTGCTATCCACTTCAGCCCTGAACAATCAGTGGTCTCGAGCCCCTTGACCAACTAGACTAGTAACATTTTGAATGGGGGTCATTACCAAAGCTTCCCTGCTAGAACTACAAGGGTAAAGCAGGACTTCAGGTTAAGGAGCAGACTTTTTCTGGCTTACTGCCCACTAGGGGTGGAAATTTTGGTTCCCCTGGTCTCCAAAACTGCTGGTATTTTGCTGTATC
>QEPC01011341.1:21477464-21491213 GCA_003113815.1 Sphenodon punctatus
CTGCTAGTGCGGGCTCTGGGCCGCAGCTGTGCTGGCAGCAGTGACCCAGAGCCTGCACCAGCAGCAGCCAGGGTGATCCCTGGCATGGGGGGTGGTTTAACATCCCCCCACCCCAGGGATCACCCTAGCCCCCCTCACCCAGATCGCCTTACTTGTCCTCCGGTTGGTGGCGGTGGTGGCAGCAGCAGCACAACATGGGTCTGGGCGGCTTCAGCGCTAGTGGCGGCTGGCTTCCCTTCAGCCCTTCACTAGGCCTTCTGGGGAACTTCCGGGTTTCCCTGGAAGGCCTAGTGATGTGCTGAAGGGAAGCCAGCCGCCACTAGGGCTGAAGCCGCCCGGACCCGCGCTGTGCTGCTGCCGCCGCCACCACCCGGAGGACAAATAAGGTGATCTGGGGGGGGGTTAGGGTGATCCCTGGGGTGGGGTGGGGTAGCCCACACTAGCAGTTGGACTTCGGGATAAAATAAATAAAAAAATCCAGGCTGGAAGGGTGGGTGGGAGTTGTTCCCCCTTCCACCCACGCAGCCTGGGAGGGGGAGGGGGGAGGTATGTTTTTTTCCCCAATTTATTTCAATGGGACAGTTCCCCATTGAAATCAATGGAAAAAAACCCGGTACCGGTATACAGGTTTTAATCCGGTAAACCGGTTTTTTGTAAACCGGTAACTGGTAAAACCAGTAACTGTTTTTTTGCCCCAAGTCCCACCCCTACTTGCCCACTGAGTAAATTTTACCCCGTTTTATTATGAAGGCCACTCTCTTCCCCCTGTCAGAGCCCCTCAGTCATCTCATCTCTAGTTCATCCTCACAACAATCCTCTCAGATAGGTCATTATCATTTCCATTTTAGAGACGGAAAACAGGCTGAGAGACAATGACTTGTCCAAGGCCAACCAGTGAGTTCATGGCGAAAATGCAGGAGGTGGGGCAGAGGGTGGAACGCATAAAAGTTATTAAGAATTCTTCCCCATCCCCACCCCCCTTAGGAAACCAAGATAAAAATATTGCTGGGGGCTTATAATGGCCCGTAGAATGGTAAATCACTTTCTTGTTCAGCCTGTCATCTCCCTATTAATCTTTATTCAAAACTGATCACCTTCCCCACCTCACGTCCAAACCACTTCTGGGATGAAGGAGGAGCAAGAGATATTGTGTGCCAAGGAGTTGCAGGACAAAAGATGACACAAGGTTCCCTTCTTTAACATGTACAAAGTTCTCCCTGGGCTCAGTTTTGCAATTTCACTTCTTTGGCATGAGTGATTTCCAGGAACACAAAGTACAGCCAATGGCAGGGTTGTGTAGGGTGGAGGTGCATTTGGGAATGCCTGCTTTGCAGTAAGAAATATATGGAGGAAGGTGTCCAGCATGAAACATAAAGGAAGATTCAGAATTGGCTTCCTCCCAGATGTCTGCACAAGCTGAATGGGCCGACTGTAGGAGTGTGTAATTCATTTTGTTTTTATTAGTTCAAAGTAAACTAGAACTAAAATTAGAACTAAAGATCTGTAAATGAATGAATAAGCAAACAACATACATTTGCTTTAATTCATTTTTGTTTAAAAATTAAGGATAAAAAAATGATAAAAGAATGTGCATGTGCAAATGGCTGCTGAAGCCATTCTGTGCATGTGCAGCCCTGTTCCAAAATAGTGCCGGCAGCGTCACCGCCATTTTGGAAAAGGGCAGCTGGTCTGTGCATTTGCAAAATGGCCACCACGCATGTGCAAAACAGCTGCCCTTTTCCAAAATGGCGGAAATGCTGCTGCTGCCATTTTGGAAAAGGACACTCATGCGCAGAATGGTCTGGTAGCCATTTTGTGTATGCACAATGATTTATTTATTTATTTATTTATTTATTAGTTTTTAATATTTTAAAAACAAAGAAGTAAAAAAAAACTTGACTTTTTTAAGAGAAACCTGAAAACAGATGGTGTTGTTTTTTTTACCCAGAAAACAAAAATGAAAGACTTAAATGCTGCACACCCCTAGCCCACTGGTTGTATTAATATTATTATTTCAGTCTTCATCTAGTTCAGACATCGGGTGAAAACAGACATGACGCTAACCACCCTGTAACCACTCTTGGTGGTCATTTATGCATGTTGCAGGGCTGCATAGGCCACCAATACAGCCCTGCAACATGCATAAATAACCACCAAGGGTGGTTAAAGGGTGGTTAGCGTCATGTCTGTTTTCACCCATTCTCACAACAACCGCATGAGATTGATCATTATTCACATTGAGACCCGCAGAGAGACGCTTTTGGTGGCTGCCCCAGTATTGTGGAGCAACCTTCCATTGGAGGTTTGTCCAACCCTGGGCCTGAGCACTTACTGGAGGCAACTAATTATTAATTATTAATAATAATAATTAATAATTAATAAATACTAATTAATAATAATTTATTTTTATAGTACCCACCCACCAAATATCATGTGTAGTGCTTTGCAAGTCATAAAATATAATAAAACAATATTAAATCCATATAAAAGCAATTTAAAAAGGGAAGGTAAAGAGTGGGGACAAAATTTACTAAGGGGAAAGCAGTGAAGAGGTGAAACAGGTAGAAGATTTATTACTTGCAGGCAATACATGCAATTTCAAGTATGGGCCACTTGAGTACTGATTGGTTACCTTATTACCCATTAAATCATTTTTTACTGTTACTGATATATCGAATTACCATTTACTGGTCAGTAAATGGTATGAGAGTATAGCAAACAACAGGGCAGTAACTCGGAAACATTGATTCCGTAAGTCAGTATTCTGGGACTGGGTGTCGGTAAATTGGGACTTTGGGCAACCCATCAGGCACTAATTGGGTACTGTTTAGTACCGACAGTGGCGGGTTGAGTCAAGTACCACAAATTCGATAGGTATACACGGTTTTGCAGGTACTAATTTCTGCTCTCCAGCAGTGAATCTTACAAGCACCTGGAGAATAAGTCAGTCTTTGGGCGCTTTATAAGGTGAGGAGGGAGGAACTGACAAATATCTGGAGGAAGCAAGTTCCGCACTGAGGGGCCCGCCACAGCAAAGGCCTGATTGCTCACTGAATAATGGCACAACAGCGGGTGGTTTCTGAGCTCGGATAATCATCAGGGTGAGGTTACAGAAGCGGGTCTTGAATATAACCTGGGCCTATAGTGTCCAGTACCTTAAAAACCAGCAGTTCAATCTTAGGCCACATTCACACCTGATGTGGTGCGGCGGTGAGACCCGTGAGGGAAGATGCGGCAACGGGGAGGAGCCTGATGGCGGAATTAGAGCCGGTGCAAATGGGGTTCTGCCGTGGCTTCCCTCGCACATGTCAGGGTGCAATATCCTGCCCTGACATGTGCGAGGGAAACCGCGGCAGAACCCCATTGACACTGGCTCTACTTCTGTCATTGGGCTCCTCCCCGCTGTCGCACCTTTGCTCTGCTGCCACCACTGCCACAGGTGTGAATGCGGCCTTAAACTCAATCTGTTGCTCTATAGGTAGCCAATGCAGAGAACACAGGGTGGATATAATATGATTACGGCTCCAAACCAGCAAACAGCCATGCTGCTGCATTCCTAACAAGTTGCAAGCAATGGAAAAGCACCACTGGAAAAAAAAATCAAGCCTTGTAATCACAAAGGCATGGGTCGCTATTATTCACATCAATGACTTGCAGAGAAACGTATTTGGTGGCTGCTTCAGTATAGTGGAACTCCCTTCCCCTGTGTGTTTTCTAAAGGGAAGCTCTTGGTGTTTCTTTGAGCATGTCCAGGATCTGAGCTTGGTCAACCTTGACACACAATGGGTGTTAACGAATGTGCAGCTGCAGTGGCAGCTGCACATCCCAGGAAGGAAGTGGGGGGTGGGGGGGCTCAGCTCGGGGAACGGAACACACATTCCCATGGCCTGATCTGGCCAGAGGGTGGGGGTGTGGATTGACGCATGGCTGGTTGGCTCTGCCCCTGCACTGTAGCCGGCACTCAGCCCCCACCATGATGGGCAGCCCATGACTGGCTGCCATGGCAACCCCCCACGCCAGGCTGGGTAGGCGCAAAAACAGATTTGCTCGCTCAATTCGGCCTGCTCTGGCCCACTTGGGAAGCCTCTGGGTCCGGACTGTGGGCCCGGTTCCTTCCGGATCCACGTTTCCTGCTTAGCCGCCTACTCTGCTGGGGCCGCCTGAACCGGGCCCACATCTGGCAGCCCGGTCTTAACAGACATGCAGTTTCGGCACTGACCCAGATGGGCCAGAGCAGGTCAAGCTGGGCCAGCATTACGTTTGAAAACACCAAATGTAAAATTTTTCCTTTTGGTCAAGCATTTGGCAGGCAGAGATAGGGATTTGTAGGGGATTTTTAAAAAACATATGTTTTTATGTACTTTTATTCTATGTTTTTACTATGCTGCTATCCACCCTGAGCCTTAGGGAAAGGGTGGGATATAAGTTTAAATAACTAATATGCAGATGAGGAACTTGTGACTGAGAAATAGCCCAAGAAGGGTCTGGACCACCGCTGTAATGGGTACTCCCGCGTCGGTCCTTGTTGTGTTTTTTCTTGAATTTTAAGAGTGAGTATTGGTTTGAAATGAAAAACAATAAAAATATATCAATCAAACTTTATTGTGCTGGCCATAAGCCATGACAAAATATTTACACAAAATTTGCAAACCTACATTATAACATAAAATGAAATTAATAAAACTAAATACAATCCTTCAATGAGACTTAGATTCAACTACAGAGGTTATTATTCATCCCTATACATTTCACCACTCATTCTATCAAGGAGGGAGAAAGGGGACGAGATATCATTCCAATCTACTCAAGATTATTCTGCCAAGGCCAGCTTCCTTTTCCTGGTCATTTCCATTAAATGGGCAAAGCATGCCAGTATACTTGTAAGCTGGTAGTTTCTGGCAGCCAACAGAAACTTAATTTTTTGCCCATCAGTTAGATTTAAGGGGATTTTCACCCTGCTCCATAGCCTACAACGCAGGTGGGAATACAGGGGACATACAAAAAGATAGTGGATGAGATCCTCGACACCAGAGGAACAACAGGGACAAATTCTGTCCGAATATGGGACACCCTGGAACCTCCCCTCCAGTACTTCTGAGCGAACGGAGAGCAAAAAACGCCCATTTGTGCTGGAAGGGCAGGTCATCTTTTATATAATTTGCCCCATCCCCACCAGGAATCAGGTATTGATACCAGGGGGATGTCCTTATTAGGGGTACTAATGCCCTAGAGGTTTGCCCATCTATATCTTTTATCCTGGTTTTCACCAGGATTTTAGCCTCTTTAAGTAAGAAACCTTTCAAAAAGTAATAGGGCAGTCCAAGTTCATCAAAGTTACTCTTAATCTTTCCCCACCAAGGAGACCCAGGGGGTGCATAATCCAATTTTTCCCTTAAACAGGTTTTCACAAAATCATCATCCGCCGCATAGCTAATTTTTAGCAGATTCACTAAAGCTGTCTCCAAAAGGTAAGATTTTAGGGAATAAACCCCTAACTCAAGTCTTAATAAGACTGCTGGTGTTGAATTTGGAACCTGAACTAACCTTCTCAGGAAGTTATGAAAAATTGGCTCCAAAGTTCTTAGTGTGGTAGAGGAGTGACCCCATTGCAAAACCCCATACCTTATCTTGGCAATTATCTTTGCCTCAAAAACCTTTAACGCTGGGACAAACCTTTGTCCCCCTTTTGTTACGAAATTTTTTCTAATTGCTTCCATTGTTCCCACTATACTTCTCTTCAAAGATTGAATATGTGGGGTCCAGGATCCATTGTGCGAAAACACCACCCCTAGATAGCTAAAGTGTTTAACCTGCTCTATTGGTATTGAGTCTATCTGTCAGAATTCCTGCTTATATGTCTATTTGAACACCAAGATTTTTGTTTTCTTATTGTTAATTTTTAAGTTCTGCAAATTGCATTCTTTTGAAAAAATCCCCCAACAGACGTCTCAGGCTCAACCCTGAAGTGGACAGAAGTACCGTATCATCTGCATACATTATTAGGGAAATACTCCTTTGCCCAAGTTTAGGAGCCATATACTCCCCAACATCCCGCAACTTCAGAATTAGGTCGTTAACATAAAGATTAAAGAGCAGGGGTGTCAAAAGGCACCCTTGCCTAACGCCTCTCACGGCACTGATCTTATTAGAGAGATGTCCCAAATTATTGAGACGGACCCTCATGCCTGTGTCAGAATACAAAGATCTAATTAACTTCAGAAGTCTACGGTCTATATTTAACCCTATCAATTTTTCCCACAGTTTTTCTCGGTTGATCAGGTCAAATGCGGACAATCAAAATATAATTCAAGAGAAAAAAAAAAAGGAAATAGCCCAAGGTCTCCCAATAATGTTGTAGCTAATATAGGATTTGAACCCTGGTCTTCCACATCCAAACCTAACAGCTCATTTACTAGACGACACTAACATTCACAGACAGAGGATAACACTGTCAAGCTGAGAGAGATACATGTTAAACTGGTGGTTCAGAGGTTGAAGCCTTCCATAGATATGATCTTTGTTGATACATTGATGGAAGAAGGCAAGAACACAGTTATGGGTTTAAATGTCCACAACTCTTTATTAAATGGAAAGAACCAGACTGGGGAGAAACTTCTCCTTATACCTAAAAATGTCCAGTTGTAAGTAACCATAAAACTAGCATTGCAAGGATTTGCTGGGTTACCCAACCCCTCAGATGATATCCCTTCCCGGCGGGCCACATCCTGCCACCTGCCCCAGGACCCCCTGATCTCTGGGGCTCACCATGAGACCTCTAATCGGGTCTGGAGAAAGGTTCTGATGTCACCCATGGATTGCTCATATCGCATCTAGGCAGTGCTGCTACCCTTCTTTCCTGGGGAAAGAGAAACCATGGGTCAGACATAACTTGAGTGACTCACCCCATTCTCACGTCTCATAAGGATAAGCCTTCATTATTATTATTATTTTTATATAGCACCCCCCTGCCATGGCACTCGGAGTGCTTTACATATAACGAACACAACTTTTTAATCCTCACAACAACCCTGTGAGGTGGCTTAGGTGGAGAAAATGTGACTTGCCAAAGGTCACCCAGTGAGTTTCTGGCTAAGGTGAGACTAGAACCAGGTTCTAGATCTCCCCCTCCCCACCTCCCGGTCTGAGTATTATACACTTAGCCTGCCTCTGCTCCCCAGCCAAGGGGGCAGGAAATGGCCATTTCTACCCTTCTTTTACTACGTGGTCCACTAGTTCAGAACAGAACACTGCAGCAAGACTCACTGAGGCTGATCCCAAGCCCTGAGGATGTGTGCAAGTTGCACGGATCCCCATTGCAGGCACCTTATGCTGCGCGGGAATCACGCGCATGCATGCATGGGAGATCGCGAATCTCAGGGCCCCACCGGCATGGGCAGGATTGGTTGGACCAAAATTGGTTCCAATGGTCTATTTCAAAACAGTTACCATAAACTGCTATTGAAGGAAGGATTAGAGGAAATGGTTTTAAACTGCATGAAGATTTGGGCTAATTATTAAGAAGTACTTCCTAACTGTATGACAACTGGGAAATGGAATATGTTGCTGAAGGGAGTTTCAGAATCTCCTTCCCTGGAGGTTTTTAAGAGCAGGCTGGATGAATATTTACTGGGGATTATTAAGGCCGGATAACCCTGCCTTCGTGCAGTTGGTTGGTTCTTGTGATCTCTTCTAGCCCTAGATTATATGAACCCTCTAAATGAATGACATGGCACAGTTGGGATCCTATCCTGAAGCAATTTCTTCCACACTCACTTTGAGTGGTAGTTTCAGCTAAGAAGAGACTCTTTGCAACCCTGGGACGTCCCACTGATGTCACATGAGGATTTCACACTTGGGTGAGACTCTTCACATCCAGTCAAACCAAACCTCAAGAGGTTGGGTGGTTTCCTGTGTGGGTTATGCAACACAAACAAGAGAGCAGTAGAAGCTAAGAACAGGGATTGACAGCACACTGATGACACCCAACTGTGCCTCTCTTTTTCATCTGACCCAGGCCCGGCAGTTTCGGGGCTTTCCCCATGTTTGGTAACTGTGGGGAACTGGATGAGGGCGAACCGCCTGAAGCTGAATCCTGACAAGACGGAGGTGATGCTGGTGGGTGGGGTGGGGGAGCTGGTGACTCCCATCATTGATGTGGTCCATCCCTCCCTGGCCCCTCAGATCTGGCGTCTCAGGTTCTCTTCAACTCCCGGCTTCGCCTGGATGCCCAGGTGTCAGTGGTGGCAAGGAGTGCCTTTTGTCAATTACACCTGATAAAGCAGCTTCAGCTGCATAACTCAGACTCTGACCTGACCACTATCATCCATGCCTTCATCACCTCAATATTAGACTACTGCAATGCGCTCTACATGGGGCAATGCTTGGTGATGGTTCGGAGACTGCAGCTGGTGCAGAACGTGGCAGCCTGTTTCCTTACAGGGATGGGTCGCCGGGAACACATCACACCAGTGCTCGATTGGTTGCACTGGCTGCCCATAGCCTTCTGGGCCCAATTCAGGGTGTTGGTACTGACCTATAAAGCCCTACATGGTCTGGGCCCTACCTACCTGTGGGACCGCCTCACTCCCCAGATCCTGGATCAGCCGCTACGGTCAGCTGGGGGCACCCTCCTGGAGGTCCCTTGGGTGTTGCGAGTGGCGACCATGGAGAGGGCGTTCTTGGTAGACGCTCCAAGGCAGTGGAACTCTCTCCCAGTCAAGGTTCATCTGTCCTTGGATCTTCCCTCCTTCCATCGACAGTGCAAGACCTGGCTGTTCCGTCAGGCTTTTGGTGGAGGAGATGGGTACTAGATGGGGGGTTGGGTTTAGGAGATTTGGTCTTTTAGTTCCAGCTTATTTTATGTCTGTTTTTATATATTGTTATTTATATAATTTTGATATATATTACTATTTATGTGTTTTTACTTTGTAAGCTACCACAAGATGCTGGAGGCAGGAGGTGTGGGGGTTATTAAATGTAAATAAATAAATAAACAATGGCACAGGTACCTGCACTAAGTGGTAGCACCAGTGCTTATGTGTTCAGAGAATCATCACACCCTTATATTAGTAATTTACACATATTACTTACCAGGCACTGTGCTAGATGCAAAAATCAAAGACTTTAAAAATAAATAAATAATAACCTTCAGTTCAGTTTGTATGTGAAGCAGTATTGCAAATGTTTCTTGATTTGGGGTTGAAGTGAAATTGATACATAGTTTAATAATCGTGTATGGGCTGTGGCTTCGGAGATTTGCTGAGGTCACAGTCCAGGGGCTAGCCACTAACATGACCTGGGGTAATCCCAGGCCAACATCTGGTGGTGCCTGCACACACGTACAGGTGGGTCCTGGGCTACAGCAGGTCAAAGCATGCCACAGCTGGCCACGGTTATGTCTGTTTCTACCCAGGACACTCATACTGGGGGCAGGGGAGCACGGCACCAGAGCAGAACAGGTCATGAGGGGTGCTGGGGTAGGGGAGGCAATTTGTGGGGACATAGGGGGAAATCAAGGGCTGGGGTGCTGGAGCAGTGGTGGCGGCAGTGAAGTGCCCAGTGTTGGGGGGGAGGGGAATGTTCCTACAAAATCTAAGTCCACGTGTAGCAGGGGGTGGTCAGTGGGGAAGGGGGATAGGGGATAGGAAGGTGAGGCACTGAGGTTGGGACGGCAGCCACTACCAGGCACAGTAACAGCTCCGGGCTTACTGGTGAAGACATAGGCAACCCCAACAGAGATAAAGTAGGGCATTTTGGTGTCATGATGGGGCTGACCCTATAGAGCTGCCTTTTAAACCTGGGCCCTGGGACAGTGGCCTGCCTTGCCCCACTTGTAGCTATACCCCTACTTTCAGTACTCTATCTTATCCCATGTTTCCTTGCTTTCCCTTCCCATAATGCCCTTATTGGTTCTATTGTTATATCTAAATAAAGTCTTTTCTTGTTTAAATCTGGCCATTGGTGAGTTATGATTTCTTTCTATCTCTTTCTCCGAGTACCTGAGGTACCTAACCACTTCAGTAGTCTCGAGCTGTGAGGGAAAAAACCCCACTACTCCTCCACAGAGACTCTCTCTAATTTTCCACATTATTAATACTATTATGATATGCTAATGTGGTACCAAGCCACCATGCTTACAACATTAAGCAATTAAATTCCCTATGGGCTCCCCGGCTACATTTGTCCTGTCAGCTCACCACTCCAATGCATTACATACACACTAATCCAAACGTGACTTTGCTGTCTCCGAATAACGGGTTACGAGTCACCATGGTTATTTCCCTATCATCTGAGTTTGTGTAAGATGCCTAACCAGTCATGCCAGGTAACAAGTGCTAGATCAACTCCACCGAGCAGGCTTCTCATGTGCTAGATACGTTGTTTTGTGCCAGTCCCCTCCCAGGGGATAATTAGAAGGACGTTGCTCGCTTTTACACATGTCAAATTTGACATGACTTGCATACCGTCCCAGTAGAGAGAGACAAGTAAACAGATGGCAATGAAGCTTGCCAGTGGGTTGGCTCCTTGGTCTCTGTGGTGTGCCGCCTCTATGAGCCAGAATAATGGTTTTGGAGATGCCTGTCTGTTGGTTTTCCACTAACAGCTGTGGAAACCAGCCGAGTGTTCTTTCCATTAACTTGCAGAAGCCATGTAAAAAGTGACACAGGCTTTGCTTTTAAGGATGTAGAACGGCTGCCTTGTGTTGTAGAGAAACAAAGGTACAGGAGGCTATTGCAGAGCGTGAAATAACATCCCTTGTAGTGAAATACCAGTCCAAATACATGAAATAATAATAATAATAATAATAATAATTAATACATAGAAAAAAATCCCCAGATGAGAGCGGTGTGACATTTCTGGTGTTCTCTAAACCTTAATAGTAAAAAGCTCAGGATCTCCAAAGCAAGGGAAGAAAAGCTTCTCCACTCTTAAGAGGTTGCTGCTGTAAACAAGGGTAAATGCTCCCCCCACTTCCGTTCTCACAACAGGAAGAAACAGATGTTCTAATAGCTCTTCCCTTCCCCTTGTTTAGGGACTTGTAGAAAACGGACAGCAGTGGGGAGCTGGAATAACAATTAGTCAGCGAGACAGATGTTATACTTCTAGGAAATGGTGCAGGAGCAGGGAAGGGTACACAAGCAGGAAGAACTGATGGCTTCTGGGAAGTAGAGATGGAGATAATAACTATCACTCTAATCTACAGTAAATAATCCTCTCTGGAGTAAGAAATACCCTTCCTTCCCACTGTAACCCAGAGGTAAGTAATTCTCCTTAAACTCCATATTAATCTCCCTGATTATGGAAACAAAGGGGAGATTAAAGTGAGGTTGGAGGTGCTTACCTTGAGTCTGTGAAGAAGCCACATAGGGTGTTAACAAATGTGATGCCACCTGGTTTGCCTTGCTCTGGCCCACTTGGGCTAGCCCGAACCTGCACGTATGTTCTGGACCTGCTAGATGTGGGCTCAGTTCAGACCACAGTGGGGTAGGCGACAGGGCCAGAAACGTGACATGGGAAGGAACTGGGCCCACTGTCCGGGGCCACGCTCCACCCAACTGGGCCAGAGCAGGCCAAACTGGGAGGGCGTGTCTGTTCTCGTGCCACCACAGCCTGGCATAGGGGATTGCCATGGCTGTCCATCATGGTGGGAGGCCGTGGTGCAAGCTACAGCGTGGGGGCAGAGCCAGTTGGCTATGTATCGCTCCCCACCCTCCCTCCCTCCCCAGCCAGGCCAGGCTGGGGGAACATGTATTCTGTCCCCCGACCTGACCTGGCTGGGGGTGGTCCCCCCTCCCTGGGACGTGTAGTTGTGGTGGCATCTGCACATTTATTTATTTTTACCATAAGTCTCACTACAGTGCAAGCCAATAATTATTTATTTATCTATTTCAATTTATATGCCACCCTTCTCATCAAGGCTCAGGGTGGCTTACAATCAATAAAAATATCTAAAAATCCCCTTGCCCTCCTGCCCTTCCCCTAACTCCCTACCCAATCCACCCAAAGTTAGTCCTTCCTGCCAAACACCTGGCCTAATCAAAAGGTCTTACGACTTTGCCCTAGTTGTAAAAACTTCAGAGGTAGATGGTGCCTGCAAGAGGGTGCTCCCAGCTGACCGCAGAGGCCACGATGGGACATGAGGGAGAAGGTGGTCTTTCCGATACCCGGGCAGATACCTGTATACTTAGTTAAATAAATGTGGGCAGCACGCATACACTACGGACGTAGATGGAATCGGTGACACTGGTGTAGATACACAGAGCTCAATCCCATAACCTGTGTATTCCATATGCAACCTGCGCACGTACGCATGTGTACGGTTTCAGTGTGGCATAATGGGCCATCAATGGGAATGCGTGTGGTTTGTGCACGATTTGCACGCGAATACGCAGACTATGGGATTGAGCCCATTAGTATAAAAATCACTTGTGCTGACAACCCCTTAAGTAACTAGGCAACTACAGGTCATTTTCAGTTGGAACCAAAGCTACAAAACAGCTGGGAGGTGGAAGGGGGGTAGAATTGCAATGTGTTATTTCTTTTATTTTTTTAACTCTGTTCTTTAAAAGAAATATCCAAGCCACCAAGCAAGACAAAAGCAAGAACGGTGCCAAGGATGTTAAACACCCAAGCTATGTCAGCAAGGAAACAACGAATCCACCTGAAATACCTGGGGCAAAAAGATTAAATCTGTGGGAACATGTAGAGACAGACTGAAGCCATCTTAAAGAATGGGAGCCATATGGACATAATGCCAAGCTACGTTTGGGAGTTTCAAAAACCAGGTGATTAACCGCATCCCCTTTTGACCCCGACATAACACACTAGAAATTTACCAAGGAAGTGTCTGTACCGGGCAAAGTCCAGCTTTTATTCAGAGGAAGTGCAAAAATGGATTCGTCTAATTAACTTACACCATTCCGTCTTCAATTAGTGTGGTTGGAAACGTGATCGATACCAGTAATTTTCCACTTTATGACATGCTTCATAATAAACTTTCAAAAATCATAAACAGCAATGGTATTACATCATTTGTGCTTGCTTGAGAAATAATCTCAGCTTCAAGTACAGTACATAATAAAATATGTTTTCCTGCGGTCCCATCCCTTAAACTTCTTTTCTGTTACTCTTTCACTGTAATTAAATTATGGCTTAGGAGAACTTCATTCAGTCAAAAAGAAGAGAAAATAATTCCATTTCAAAGTTTTCCACAAGTCTTTAGCCAAGTTGGCCAGCAACGAATTAAAAAAATATTTTTTAAAAAAAATGGTGCATGCATTGTATACTTACTTAAAACTTGGCTAGAATTCACTCTTTATTGTCTAATTTTTTTTCCCTGTGCCCGTTTTGGCTATTTGGAACTAGCAAGTTTACTATAGTGTGTTGTTTTCCTGTGTGTTATGTACATAAAAATATTTGCAAGACAGTTGTCCCCAAATAGAATCTCCAACGGTTTTTTTGCGCAGTTGAAAGGTTGGGTTGAAGACTCCTGTCATAGTTTGTCAAAAAGTAACTAAGCATTACTTTCTTTTTTTTTCTTTTCCTGCCAGTATAACACAAGATGAAAAGATTTCCAAACTGAACCCCAAACAAATCCATCTGATTCGTTCTGACCCTACTCCAGACATATGATAGTAATATAATCCTCAATTGTCACATTATATATACACTGGGAAATGGTTGTAGGAATGTTGCTTGCGAATCAGGGAACGCACATAGGGATACACAACTTGTCGAAATGGCCCTCTG
>QEPC01011341.1:21491313-21523684 GCA_003113815.1 Sphenodon punctatus
AAAAACCTATAAAATTCCCATCATTTTATGGCAATTTGCAGTATTTTTTGACATTACCGATAATACCGTAAATTACTGGAAAATACAGATATTACTGATAATTATCAAAAAGTACCAAAATAGCAGAAAATAGCTGAAAATAATGGAAAATGCAAAAAAATGCTGGTAGATTTCCTCCTTGTGGGAATGAAGGTGAAAGATTTTCCATTTCAGCTTTCTTTCTCTCTACAACTGGAATGATTTTTCCTGAGGCTGAATTTTACAAACCACTTACTCTGGAGGAGTCCTGTTGAAGCTCAGAGAGCTTCAGTGGGATTCCAGTGGAGTAAGCAGTTAGTGGAGTCAATGAGATTCCGGGCTGCAAAGAGACTTCTCTAGAGTAAGTGACTTGTGGATCGTGGCCTCACTGTCTCCATATTCCTGGGTTCAATGTAGTTACTTCACCTTAGGATACCAGCGATCCATTTTGGCACTACTGTCCAGCAGTGTAGTTCATGGTAGATCTGGGTAAACACTGAGACTGTGGCATTTACCATGCTCTCCTGGGGTAAAGCCAAAGCCAAGGCATGTGTAAGGCATAACATGACAGAACATGTGTTGTATTGCAACAATATACAGCTGTAGTTGGGCTGGAAGCACCAAGAAAGTAATAAGGTATTGCATCATTATGCACAAGTCCTGGAACATACTATCTTACTTGGGAAATGGATCCTAGTTCTTCATGGCAATGCTCCCCTCTATCTTTCTGCATGCTTCCTGCGGAGCTTCATTCCTCTGTCACCACCCTCACCCACCCCACGCCTTTGTGAACTGCCTTTTTCCCTTCTCTCATGCTGCCCCCTACATCTGAACCCATTTATTTTACTCCCTCCCTCTCAACCAGCGCAGAATGTCTAATAAGAAATTGGCAGGTGTTGCTGTTACGCATGGTTCTTTAGTGTGACTGTTGGGCGCCATATTGGTTTTGCATAGAGGTGAAACAAGCAGCAGAATAACTGCTCGCATTATTTCTCCCCAGCCCCCAATTTCGAGCAGATGGTAATCGACCTGACCGACATTCATCAAAATGTTCAAACAACTGATTTTTCACACTATCGGTTTATTAGGTTTGTTTATTTCATTTATTTTGCTTCTGGTTTTCCAATCATTTCCCTCGGGAACAATGAAAACGAGTGGTGGGAAAAGAGTGGTAAAAAGCTGAGCTGAAACTTGATCCTCGTCAAGAATCAAGCTTCTCAACGAGAATCAACAAAAAACAAGAATCAAGAAAAGTCCCTATCTCAACAATTTCTCATCAAGATTTGATTTTCTTGATTTAAAAACAAAAAAAGAAGTGCGCATGTGCAAAATGGCCACTGAGGCTGTTCTGCACATGCGCAACCCTTTCCCAAAATGGTGCCGGCAGTGTCACTGCCGTTTTGGAAAAGGTCAGCCGTTCTGCGCATGCATGGTGGCCATCTTACACATGCGCAGAATGGCTGCCTCTTTGGGAACAGGCTGTGCATCTGCAGAACAGCCCAGCGGCCATTTTGTGCATGCACAGGTTTGGTTTTTTTTAATGAGATTCTCCAGAGAATCTCAAACCTTTAGCGAGATGCCAGTGAGATGTCACTAATGGTTCTTGATTCTTGAAAGATTATCGCAAGACTCAGATTGATTCTCGTTTCAGCCCTAGTAAAAACTGGAAATGGCTGAAAAGAATAAACTGAATAAACCAACCGAAAAGATGAAAATTAGTAATTGATTGACGATTGGGCAGGTTGCGTGTGTTGCTCGGTTCATTCATTTGGGGTTTGATCGTTCAGATTCAATGGGTTTGTTTGTTTGTTTACTTTTGGTGGGTGCTCGTTTCAGCTCTAGTTTTGTGCTTGGCCTTTGGACATAGTAGCAAGGTTCTGTGTAGGGGATGTGGACAAAAGCATATGGGAGAACTTGGCAGGATACCACATCTCTAACAATGATTTGGGGCGGGGCTGTTCGCGTTGGCTGGCTGCTGTGGTTAAGGGAAGAGAAGCCTGACCCAGGATTGAGTTCACCTGTGCTTCTTTCCCTCAGGTATGTATGTGTGGCCAGCTCCTGACGGCGGAAGCTGATGGGCAACACTGAAGGGTACTGGCTGTTGGTGGGTCATTTGTGGCCGTTGTAACCGTGGGCCGTGGCCAAGAAGCTTTGCTGTCTGGGTTGAGTGCTATCATCGACTGGCCTTATATGATGAGCTCTGTTAAAATTCACCCTTTCCAGTTGTGTTTTATGGGGATATGCTATGGGAGGGGTAATGGAGGGAGGGGGGAAGGGCAGTTTCGAGGGATGAGTGGCAAGTGTGTGGTCTGGGTGGAAAGATTAGAGTGAGAGGAGGGGTGGGGGCTAGGCTTAGGGAGGGGACTCCTTTACATGAAAGATGGAAGTGTGGGAGTGGGTGGGGTGTCTGGGCATGAAGAGGGATGGGATGTATTTTTATTTGGGTTTTTGTTAATGATTATTTTGTTTATCTCTTCTTAGTCACCCTGAGCGCAAGGTGATACGGCAGGTTATAAATGCAAAATGTTATGTAAGAATGTATTCTTTGTGTGGAATTAAGGTGGACACCTCTCTGGGTTTGCTTGTAGACTCCAGATTTTGACCCTGAGTCTCCAGGCTCACGGGGAAGTCTTGATTTCTCTTGGTCACCCAGTGGTACCTCCAGTAGCCTGGAGAAACCAAGACAGAGGGCAGCCACGTGAGGCCAGGGGTGGACCACAAGGACTCTCCCGCTCACTTTCCAACATGGCCCCCGCCCCATGGAGCATTACAACCTCATGGTGCTTCATAAGGGGCAGGATTACTTCATAAAGGGGCATGAGAGCCTCTTTGCCCTGTCCCCACTTCCAGAATCTGAAATTGCAGGTGCGTATGGTCTTGCCTACCTGTACGATGAGAGTTTAATCATGAGGAAACAAATGCAAAGCAGATGAGGTGGGAGCATAGTGGAGGGGAGACGGCACTTTCTAGTGGATGAACCACAGAAAAGAAGGGTACAAATGGAAGAGATTGCCTTGTCCCTTTGAAGCTACAAGAAGAATATTTTTTCTACCCTCTAACATTTTGATTTTTTTTTTCTTCCTACGAAACATCAGAGATGACAACCACTGGAGGCGGGACAGGATGTCCTGGTTTTTGAATGCTATTGGGAATTTTATCTTGTGTGTGTGATGGGTGGGTACTGAAACCATGCTCAGGGATGCGCTGGATTTCACCCAGCTCAGTTTGGCAGTTCACTCTGTAGGATTTTTCACATTCCCCTGCAGTGTGGGGCACGGCTCGCTTGTTTGAATCATCTGGATATATTTTACAAAATGGCTCCGTTGTTTCAGGCCTGCCCCGGTCACTCTTGATCTCTACTTGGGGTAGATTTGATTGCAGGCTGTATTCTTCTGATCTGCTGGGAACGTTAAATAGGATGAATCCTTCCTCAGCCTGGGATTGGGGGCTCTCCTCCTGGCCATACGATTCTATGATGCTCAATGTTTTCAGCTCAGAAGCTGAAAGAATATCTACTTGCAACTTCTAGGTATAGCTATGGCGCTTCTTTACTAGCAATCCCCTGTGTGGAAATCTGCCCTTTATCTTCTAGAGATGCACAAGGAGGGCAAATTTTGTATTTCTTATTTCTAGTCTGCTTTCAGTGCAAATTTTGGAGGTTTTTTGTGAGGTTTGTGTTTTGTGCCTCAACAGTTTTATACCTTCTACAGTTGGTTGGGAAGCAAGTAAGCAGGGGAGTCCAGCCCAGCCCAGCCCAGCCCTGTGTGTATGTGTGTGTGTGTGTAAAAAGGTACAGCCCTCTGTTTATTTGCACATAGTTGTACACATGCAAAGGTGGTGGCCCTACAATAAACAGTAAAGAATTCTAATATCAGTGAGCTCCAGAGCACCAAGCAGGGGAATCTCACATCCTTGCCCCATCCCATCCAGTTCTCTGGGCCCATTTCTACTTCCAGCTGCCTGTGGAAACAGGCCAAGACCCTGATCTGCAACACACTGAAAGATCAAAATTAAACACAACACACAGTCCGCTCCTATAAATCACCATTGTTGGGGCTAAACTCCCCCTTGACCAACATACCATCAAACTTGAAAGATGTTCAAACATCTAGACCAACTATTTAAAACATCAGACTAGAAGTGAAGACCGAGAGGCAAAAAACACACTACACATACCTGAAAATTCAGGGCATTTTTGTGTTTTGAAAACATAAGTCAAAAAGGGCTTTTTGTGTTTATTTGTGTTTTATCCAAACTCAGAATGCAGAGCCCTGTTATCTTCATCAGTGTTGCGTTATTTGGATCTTTTAATCCAGAATCCCTGAAATTTTCCTTTAGTGGAGGGCAGGTTGACTAATTTTATGTTTTATATTTTCTCCAGCTTATCACATTCATAGCTGTGCTCCCTGGCCCCCTCCCCCCTCTGTCTTACAGAGTAGTCGGACTCGTACCAACCATAACTTTAGTCACACACCCTTGGGATGGAAACTCGCAGAGAAAACAATGAAACAAGACTGTTTATAAAACCTTCAACACATTAGCCGGTGGAGAGGAGCCCAAGTTTCCATGTCAGAAGTCCTGGATGGACGCGAGTGACGTGAAACACATGGAAAATATGGAAAATGTGGAATAAGTAATAAAATTATAAATAAAGCAAATACAATAAATTGGGAATGCAGTTTTACTCCTAATGATTTGTGTTCCTAGTAACACAAAACTATCTGACCTATGGAAAAAGTACATACTTTTTCCAGTGGGGCAACCACATACATAAGGAGATATATACTAGTAGGGTCTATAATTACAGGGTTAAAGCAGTAAAGCTGAGAATCAGAATATTGGGGTACTAATTGGGGTTCTCCTAGTAGCTTTATACATGATCTTGGGATAGTCTCTTGCCCATGGGTTTTATATTTGACCTCTGTATGACAAAGAATTTCTCCCTTTGTGTCTCCTGGCTTGTCTAGACTAAAGAAATCCAACTAACTCCATTGGTGCACTTACCTCAGTTCAGATATAGTACACCAGTGCAAAATGCAACCTGTGGCAGTGTGAGTAAATGGGGTGTGTGACAGGGAGACCTGGTAAGGTCCTCTGTCCCTTTAAGGGCTAGCGGGTGAGGCAGGGCGCCAGACCCTTTTAAATGAGGTAGCTGCGGCGAGAACTGGAGGGCACAGGGGAACCGAGGACTCACCTGCGGGGTGGCAGACAGGCCCTTAGGTCAACTGGGGAACTGCTGAAAGTGTGAGCAGCAGAGCCCAGACAGTGCTGGCAACAGAAAGTGAGCACTGGGCCAGAAGGATGGAAGCTCAGGAAACCAGAGAAGCTGCTGGAGCGGGTGAGCAGGGAAACGGATGCGATGATGGGACCCGGGTGCGACCCTGTGACAGCGTGGGTGGTATTTTGTGCACCCTGGACCGTTCTCAAATCTAGCTCACTTTTTGGTTTCATTCACACCTCACACCCCTTGCCTCTCCGTTGCAAAGTGCAAACTTACCACTTGTTTGTTAAATTTGAGTTTGCCTTGTCCAGGCCGGTAGCAATGTAGTCCTATTTCCCATAGCATCAGTGGGTATTAACAGACGTCCTTCTGGGACATCTGTCCCACCCATGGAAGGGGTGGGCTTACCCTGGCCGTGGGAACAAATGTTTCCGTGGCAACATGCAGCCGCTCCACCGTGTTCCTCACATTGCTCTGCCCCCTTGCCATGATGGACAACCATGGCTGCCTATCACAAGCAGTCATGGCTCACTGTTGCCATGGCAACCTCCCTGACACTGGTAGGATGTAGGGTGGGAACACATGTTTCCGCCCGGGTTGCTTGCTCTGCCCTGGCTGGGTGGGAGCAGGGCACGGACTGTGGGCCCGGCTTGCACCAAGCCCACATTTCTCACTCGGTTCCTACCCAGTTGAGGTAGGAACCCGGTCCACATCTGGTAGGCCATAAACAGATGGCTCACTATGATGCTGGGCTGAACCAGGCCTAACTAGACCAGCGTCATGTATGTTTACACCCAGTGCTGAGCCTGGTGCCAGACATTGGTGTAATTTAGGGCTAAATGTGGTGCACGGAAGCCAGACTGTCAAAGAACTGGCAGCCCCGTAATAGAATCATAGAGCTGGAAGGCACCCTAAAAGTTATCTTGTTCAGCCCCCCTGCTGTTAAGCAGGATCCACAGTATCTATTCTATACCAGAAGCGAAGAACCTTTTCCCTCCCTGGAGCCATTTTGAAAATTCTTACTACCTCTGAGGGCCACATGGAATTTGGAGGCAGGGGTGCTTAAAGAGGAGGGTCCACACTAGATCATGGATCTGTGCCATGGATCTCACCCCTATCCTTATGTGCATGCCCTCATCTGGAAAGGGGGCAAATAAAAACTAGTTGCAGGCCGCATTTGGCCCCTGGGCCTGAGGTTCCTCACCCCTGATGTACACCATCCTTGAGATATCTTTATCTTAGTTTTAGATGCCTCCACTAATGGGGCCTCCACATCCTCCTGTACCAAATTATTCCACTTCTCAAGACTCCTGGTAGTTCGAAAATAATAGAAACTGTTGGGGCAGTGGTGGCAAAGCTAAAGAGAATCCAGCTTTGAAAGCTTCTCCCTCAGTCCCTTCCCCATGAAAACATCCCTTTCAGTCCCTTCCCCATGAAAGCACCCCCTCAGTCCCTTCCCCCCATCTGTCTATAGTTTTTTCTTTCACCTTGCCATGCCCACAACCACTAGAAACAGCATGGAGGTGGACTGGAACTAAACTGTCCCTTCTCAAAAGTACATGTCTGTATGGGGCCCTGGATGGACCAAAAAACTCATTAGCAGGGTGATGCACATCTCTAGACTTAATAGCATCTATGTGCCTGAAAGGGTCCAAGTATGGAATGTCCATAGCAAATGTGTAGTGATGGGTGTATTTGCACATACTGATGTAATTACCAAATTAGAGCTGAGTCGGTTGTCCACTGCTATCCAGTAACTGATCCAATCCGGAAAGGACTAGTTATCGAGAGGCATCTGTTTATTGTTCAGAGAGTTAACCAGTTAATTGTTTTACTGATCGACTATGTTTTTGCATCATACCATTGTGCACCGCGTTTACCATATTGCTATTTTCCCATCAGTTCCACAGTTACCAGCTAGTTCTATTTGCCCATAATCTCTTTCTTGTTTGCTCCACCCCCCACTCAACCTGGTTTCAGACTAGTGTAACTAGTTAATGTCCCATTGACTACCAGATTCAACAAACAGAGTAAACAACCAATGAGCAGAACCCCCAAAATAAGAATATTAATGTGGTATTTTAGTTATGTAGTAGTACAGTGATAGGCCGTGGCTATATTAGAGGCCTGCTCCTGGTGCCTTGCCCTGATCATTATCTGCACTCAGAAAGCACTTGCTCTTTGGGGGTTGACAGGCAACTGAACTTTTTCAGTGTGGAACTTTCTCCCTCCAAACGTTAGCTTCAGTTCCTTCCTCTTCACCTTCAAAATGTGCCTGAGGACTATTATATTTTCCAGGCACACTGTTTTATTGAGCTTTTTTTGTAACGTGCTCCAAGCGCCATTTGATGGTGAGGAGGATGCAACAACAACAACAACAACAACAATAATAATAATAATAATAATAAATCTAATTATTATTATTACAGCAAACCAGTTAACTGATTATTCCGTTTCTTGGTTAACCGTCATTGTAATCAGTTTACGACTGATAACCATCAAACTGCTATTAACAGTGGATAGCAAATGTAGTATTCATTTCAGCTCTAGATCAAACGTATATATTGTAGCCACCCTGAAACTCTGTAAAGGGTTGCATATAAATCCACATAAATAAATAAACAGATAAATAGGTAAATAAATAAAATATCGGTGGGGCCAATACCATGCCCCTTGTCCAGCATGCGCATGTGGATTCTGTGTGAGAGTTGCGTGCACCCCTATTATTGGAGAATTGTGCTGCACAGATCCCACGCATGGGATTGGAGCCACTGTAAATGAGTCGCTAGCATTACAACTCTCTGACCTTCCAACAGTCACACAGCAGAGAAGTGGCAGAGCCTGGGGTAGAACACAAGGATTCTGAATGTCAGATCAGAGTCCTAACTAGGGGTGAAACAAGATTTTGACCCCTTTGAGAATCTCGCTGAGAATGGGCTTCTCGGCGACATTCTTGGAGGTGAGAATCTTGTGAGAATCCGTGTTCTCACTGCCATTCTTGGCGAGATTCTCAACCATGACAAAAACATCCCCAAAACCTTATACGCATGCAAAAAACGGCCACTGAGGGGGTGCGCATGCACAGAATGATCACGGTGGCCATTGTGCATGCACAGAGCATTTTACAGTTTTCGAGAATCTTGCGAGATTTTTGAGAAACCTCAAAGAATGCCCCGTGCATGCACGAAATGTCTGCTGGGGGCAGCACATATGCAGAATAGTCGCAGCAGCCATTTGGCGCATGCACATGGTGTTTGGAGGATTTTTGAGAATCTCGCAAGATTCTCAAAAATCATAACGCGATCTCAGTACAGGGGCTACAAGAATCTCGGACATTCTCCCGAGAATTCTTTGCATTCCCGTTTCAGTCCTAGTCCTAACCACTAGACCACACTGATTACTGTCCTGCGTTCCTGAACATCAGCCTTAAAGTCTATGAAGTTGTATCCCTAGAGCAGAGATGGCGAACCTCTGGCCCACAGGTGTCCTCCCCTCTTCCAACCCCTGGAGACTTCCACCCCTGTTAAATGTGGCCTGCCTGTACTCCACAAGCCGTCAGTGGTCTCCTACATCTCTGTGGAGTGCTTCTGGGCTGGCAGGCATGCCCCGACACAGGAGGCCACACCCTCTGCAGGACTCTCTGGCCTGTGGACTGATGCTGTGCCCTCCACCGGAGGGAAGGTTCCTCACCCCTGCTCTACAGTATCCAGATAAGTTTGAAAAGTTTCTTATGATACAACTGAGAGAAATTAGTAACATATGGTATTAAGGGGTGGAGGCAGAATACTAGGCAAGCATGAAGTGTAACGTTTCTTTAAGGTGAACGATTCGAGTTTCCATTTCTCTAAGCCATCAGTGCTGATATTGTTGTCAACTAACTGGCAAGCACCAGGCTAGGGGGTCCTTCCATCTGCCAGGATTTCCAACTGTTTGTGCCTAGCTGAGTCTTTTTGCCAACAGAGTAATATTGTGTCCTCTGTTTATTATATTGAAACGTGATAAAAGAAAATATTGGAGGAGCGGGAAGGAAAACCCCCTTTGCAGTGAGCAATGAGTGTTCTCATCTGCCTTCCCGGCTGCAGTTGTGAGTAACATCTGGGACGTCGCCAAGCGCCCTGCTGCAAAACAAAGCCTTGTGCTGCAAACATGATCCAGGAGTTTAATATGGGAGGGATATCCTCCTGATCAGAGCCAAATAATCCAGTGAATGACTAGTAAACGAAACGGGCTATAGACATTATCAGCTTGGAGGAACTGCATTCTAGGATGCCTCTTATGAAAAGCAGATGAAATGTAAGAACAGTTGGGCCATGGAATAGTTTGCTCGGAGAGACTGTGGAATCTTTTTTAGGGGATGCTTTCAAAAACTGTCTGGAAAAGCATGTGCCTGTCCTGTAGGCGTAGGGCAAGAGGAGGGAACCTTTGTCCTACATGAGTAACTTTGAAAAGTAGTGCAAGCTCTGCAGGCGGCTAGAAGTTCGGGGAGGGGCAGGGTGCGTAAGGAGTGTGCTCAGGATGGGGGAAAGGCAGGGGGAGGGCTCAGATCGAGGATCTAGGACATCAAACTATGCCCTAGCTTGGAATACATGCCCTCATCTCCACTCCCTTGAGCTCAATCTTTCAGTGATGGAGGGTAGGGATGGGATTCATAAGCCAAATCCAGGAACTGGGAAGGGGCCAAATAAAAACCAGCTCTGGGTGCCAAGATCACAAGTGATGGTGCTGTCCTCATGTCACCTGAGGGTGGGGAGGGCTACCCATGGCCAGGGCAGCTCTGGCAGCAGGAGCAGACATCTCCATGGCCGGACCTGGCTGAGGAGGGGGGAAGGGAGTGACGTGCAACTGCCTGGCCATGAACCCATGCTGCATGCTTGTGCCCCGCCCCTGCCATGTCAGGCAGTCATGGCTGGTAATAACAGGCAACCATAGCTGGCTGCCATGGTGACACCCCACACTGGGCAGGTGGGCGCACAAACAGATGTGGCCACCCGGTTTGGCCTCCTCTGGCCTACCCGGGCTGCTCGCAGGGTCAGACTGGGCTCATGTTTCTGGCCTGGCTGCTAGGGCTGTAACTCGGTCTTCGGAAAACTTCAGAAATCACCAAAGTTTACAGCATTCAGTCCGGAAAGCCCGAAGTGTGAAGCTCTGGAGACCAAGGCCGTTATTCGGGAAAGTTCAGAAACCACTGCACACATGGCGGGCTGGTGGACAGTTGAGTTTCTTCTGGAAATGAAACTTAGTGCCATATTTGGTAGGAGGGGGAGATGGGAGGGGGACAGTTGAGTGATGGTAAGCCAGATGGCAAATTTTGATTGGCTGGCCAAGCCAAATGGCAACCTTTTGGTTGGTGGTCAGGGCAAAATAAAAGTGGCTGCAGCCATTTTGTCCATTTTCTTTGGTGAATTTGGCTGTGTGTTACAGTGCTGCTGGATCCGTAAGTAATCAGTTGTGGGTGGGGAGGGGTGCCTGTCCTGACTGAGCCTGGTATGATTTGGCCTGTCCTGTCCATAGGGTCAATGCTGGGTGTGTGTGGATTACCTTTACCATGCCATGCAGTTTAAATTTTTTTAATAATAATTGGGTGCCACATTGCTTCTAGTTCTGCTTGCTGTTTGGTTGGCACTTGGCATGATGAGGCCAGAGGGATCTCTCTGTTCGGCTCCACTTTCCCTTATTTATTTATTTATTTATTTATTTATATTTATTGGCCGCACCCTCATGGCCACGGCATCCCGGGGAGACTCACAACAAATAAAACAATACTAAAATACATAAAACATCATCAGTTATAAACAATTAAAACTACCACCTCCACCCCAAACCTCAAAATTCTCCCCCTCCCTACCCTCTCCTCCCACCCTCCCCTCCGAAGGCCTGGACGAACAGCCAGATCTTACAGGCTCGGTGAAAAGCCATCAGATCCGGGGCCAGGTGAGCTTCCTCCGGGAGGGAGTTCCAAAGCCGCAGCCCAGCCACTGAGAACGTCCTCTCCATCGTGGCCCCCTGTTTAACACGGGGGACCTCCAGGAAGGCGCCCCCGGCAGACTGCAGGTGCCGCCCTGGGGTGCGGAAGGCGAGGCGGTCCTCAAGGTATGAGTGGCCCAGACTGTATAGGGCTTTATAGACCAACACCAGCACCTTGAACCTGGCTCGGTATGCTATAGGCAGCCAGTGCAGAGCGCGGAGCACAGGTGTAATATGCTCCTATCGCCTCGTCCCTGTAAGGAGATGGGTCGCAGCATTCTTCACCAGCTGCAGCCTCCGAACCAGAATCAAGGGAAGCCCCACGTAGAGCACATTGTAGTAGTCTAGCCTTGAGGTGATGAAGGCATGAATAAGAGTGGCAGGTCAGGCCCGGAGATGTATGGGTGCAGCCTCCGTACCAGATACAGCTGGTGAAAGGTGGTTTTAGACACTGCCACCACCTGCCAATCCAGACGGAGGCCCGGATCCAAAACCACCCCCAGACTCCGAACCTGCTGGGCTATGGGAGGGCAGGGCCCCCTCACCAGAGGGGTCGGCACCTCCCTCGCCCTACCCACCACCATCACCTCCGTCTTATCAGAATTGAGCTTCAGTCTGCTCTGCCGCATCCAATCTGTCACAGTCTCCAAACATTGGGAAAGCAACGAGACAGAGGGACCTGGGTCAGTCGAAAACGAGAGGTACAGCTGAGTATCATCAGCATATTGGTGACATCGCACCCCGAACCCTCTCATGATCTCCCCCAGGGGCTGCATATACACATTAAACAAAAGCGGAGACAGAATTGAACCCTGCGGAACACCGCAGGTCAAGGCCCGATGGCTTGATGTTTCAGCTCCCAGCACCACCCGCTGGCTTTTCCCTGAGAGGAATGAACGGAATCACCCAAGAACAGTCCCGTCCAGACACACACCCCCCAGGTCTCGCAGTCATCTCAACAGCAGCCCATGGTCCATGGTATCGAAAGCGGCCAAGAGATCTAGCAGGATCAAGAATGTAGAACATCCTGCATCCATCTCCTGGCGGAGATCGTCCACCAAAGCCACCATTGCCATCTCAGTACCATAGCCAGGGCAGAACCCAAATTGAAAAGGGTCAAGGAAACCGATACGGTTCAGACGCCTGGAGCTGAAGAGCCACGGTCCGTTCAATAACCTTCCCTAAAAAGGGACGATTAGAGACAGGATGGTAACTGGCGAGTGCGTCCACATCCAGCGAAGGCTTTTCATCAGGGGACGCACCACAGCCTCCTTGAGACTGGGCGACAACCTCCCCTGCCTAAGGGACGCGTTAACCACCCTCGACAGAACCGACCCCAACGTCTCCCTGGGACCTTTTACCAACCAGGACGGGCACGGATCTAGTTCACAACTTGTGGCTCGAACAGACCCCAAGACCTCCACTGCATCAGCCGACGTCACTTCCTGAAACTCCTCCCAGAAAGATCAACCAGATGGTGCCTCCATAACCTCACGCTCCTCACCTACTGCAGTCAACCCGGTGTCGAAATTACTCTGAATCTGAGCGATCTTGTCTGCAAAGTAGGTGGCCTTGCCTGGTCTGTTCAAGTTACCAGTGCCACAGTATTAATGTCATGCCAAGAGGGTGCCCCTGTGTATGTGCGTGTGCGTGTGCGTGTGTGTGTGTGTGTGTGTGTGAGAGAGAGAGAGAGAGATATGATATCTGGTTTCTTAATTTTGTGACTGCTGGGGCCTGGGATTTCTGGATTTTGGTGGGATTTATTTGTCCATGCAGTTGCAGACTGTTTTGTGGGGTTGTGTGTGTTGTCTAGGCTGTGGCATGGCACAACAGAACCTAATTGTAAGATGTAACTTCTACTTTTCTGTCAGCTGCTTTGCACCACGAGGCCAGACTGGGATCTCTCTGCCTGGCTCTACTTCCCCTTGCCTGTTCTGTCAAGTTACCAGTGCCACAGTCCCAATGCCATGCCAAGAGGATGCCCCTGGGGTGGTGGTGGTGAATGTCTGGTTTCTTAATTTTGTGACTGCTGGGGCCTGGGTTTGCTGGGTCTTGGTGGGATTTATTTCTCAATACAGTTGCAGACTGTTTTGTGGGGCTGTTGTATTCTTTTTGAGTGAATGTCTCATTCTTGCTAGCCTGCATTTTTGTGCACTGCTTGGTTGGCATAACGATTGGGGTGTGCATGTCGTTTTCGTTATTACAATAACGATAATGAAAATTGTCATTTTTGTTTTCGCTATTACAATAACGAAAATGACAACAGAGAATAACAATAACAATAACAAAAACAACAACTGAGAATAATGATAATGATGATACCAATAACGAAAACAAAAACGACAATGTTGCTATCGTTGTCGTTATTATTAGTGCGGTGGCAGTTGGGTTTTGGAGGGAAAATGTGGAGAAGGAAGGAGGGATCAGACATTTTGAAGTCCTAAGCAGGGTTGAACTCTTGAACTGTGCCTACGTTGGGAGGTACGAGCAGCTCAGCAGTATCTGATGCATGTATCGCTGGCCAATGAGCAGCGCAAGCAGGCCCCAGCAGACTCATGGCACTCTGTGATTGCTCAATACCTGCTGCCTCCCACAACCAATTGGGGGCTCAGGGGGAGGGCACTGCAACCCTTTATAATGGGAGGGCCAGGCTTTTTCTCGCCGTTCTGTGAGAGCTCTAATTCTCAGGTTGCATTTACAGAACTGTGGTGCTTGCACACAAAAAAAAATCCTCCCTAGCCCTCATTGTATTGCCAATAACTTTGCTTCCTCATACCCTACATTTTACCTTCTCCCTTTCCCTGCCCTTCTCCCCCCTGTACATTATATATAGATAGGTAGTATAGATTAGATATAGATATATATTACAGACATTATTTAGATTAGATTAGAATAGTTATATAGATAATTGATTAGAGAGTAGATAGTTTTCCTTTCCCCTGTCTTCCTTAGATGTAGATAGATATTAGTTGCACACAGAAAACGATAATGATACCGATACCAAAAATAAAATCTTTGTTTGAAACGGTACCGATACTGATATTTTTGAATAATAAAAATGAAAACGAAAACTATAAATGACATGGGGGCCTGGTGCACACCCCTAATGATTAAAGTGGGTGTACTCACTGCTGATGGTGGGCCATGCTGGGAATACACAGTGGTTTTTAAAATTTATTTCTGAAAGCAGTTGCACTTTTGTGGCGTTGTCTTCTGGAGCGATTGTCCCACTCTTGCTAGCCTGCTTTTCTGGGTAGTGCTTTGGCTGTGGGTTCAACAACTTTGCAACAACTTTCTGACGTTTTCCGAGGTCTGGAATTCCAAGTCCAAATTCCATAGGGATGGACGAACGTGGTTCGGAAGTTCGGAGTTTGGAACGAACTCGACCAGTTCGGTCGATCGAACCAAACTTCTGAACCGAACACGATTTTCGAACCGAACTGAACCGAATTTTCAAACTTGGCTCTCTTCATCCATCCCTAAAAGATAATATTCAATTTAGTTCAATGGGGTTTGAATTTCTGAACTTTGTTCAGAAGTTTGGAGTTCGAACCGAACTCGAATAGTTTAGTCGAACGAACCGAACTTCCAAATTTCCAAACTGAACCGAACCAAATTTCCGAACTCGGTTCTGTTTGCCCATCCCTAGAATTCCCAAAACTTCTGAAACAGCGCTGAAGGGGCACTGAGTACTCGGGCCGATTATCCTGAACTTCATTATTCCGCCTGAGTACTTGGAAGTGCTATTCGGTATAGCCCTATTGGTCACCAACCCCACTGGGGTTTGAACTGGTCCCCCATCCGCCGGTCCCGGAAAAAATGTGCAGGTTTGGTGGTGACCCAAGCAGGTCAGAGTGGGACGAACTATGCCTGTGTTATGTCTGTTAATACCCAGTGAGTCAGAGTTGGTCTATGGGCTGGATGTTCTTCACCTCTGGAATAGGACACCCTGCTTAAGATCAGGGGGTTGGACTAGATGATCTTTGAGGTCACTTCCACCACTATTATTCTAGGATGAAACACTCTGAGCAACACTATGTCATCTATATTGACATTAGGTATGAAAACATTAATCAATTAATCTTAGAGTTCCATTTATCTCTGAATCAAACAGACACCATAGAGCTCTCTACCATACCACAGCCGTGACAGAATTCTACCTTTCCCTGGAACATTGCCACATGACCTTCCCCACAGCCTCTGAGACCTCCAGCTTCCCCACTGGCAACCAAGGTCTACTAAGAGAGGTCTAACAGGAAGAGGACGTTGTCCAAGCACCACACCTGCTACATGGAACATAGTGACTGCTTCCTGCTCCATCGTATCTGTCTACACCCAGATCTTCCCACAGCTTCTGACCTGGCTCAAGGGTTGCCTCCTCTTCAGGTTTGACCAGAGTCTTAGGAGTAACCCACTATCTCCAGGTCTGGGTGAAGCCCCAATTGCTTTTGGTTATCCCAAAGGGTTTCAGGAGGTTGGTAAAACCATCTAATTGTATTTGGTGCAGACTCTAAAGAGCCCAGTTGCATCAGGCCGAGGCTTCTGTCAGTTGTGTAGTCTGGCTCAGGCCTATCTCAGTGTCAGGCACCAGAACAAGAGCCAGGTGGAGCCATGTCTCAGGATCAGGACCAGGACCAGGACCAGGACCAGACACAAGTTCAATCAGAATCAGAGGGGGAGACCAGGGTTAGAGAATCCATAAATGTAGTTGAGGACAAGCTGAAGGGTCAAGCCAGGAGTCAGTCAAAGCTGAACTTTAAGCCCAACAGGAGTCTAGAAGTATTACCCCCAGAGCTGGGGCTGGAACAGGAACAAAGAGCTAGGATCAGGACAGGCAGACTGGGAACAGAGTGAGCAGGCAGGCAGGTAAGTGGGTACAGGAAGAAACAAGGTGAAAGGGAGATTGAAACAACCTCAAGGCAACTAACAAGACTGAGGGAAAGGTTCTATGCGTTATTTCACTTGGCTTCCTGTTCCTGTCAGGTGGCTTTTATATGAACGGTGATCAATCAAGAGGCAAGGGGTGTGTGTGGCTCAGGCAGCAGCAAGAAGAGAGTCCACAGGGCAAAATCCAGGCTGCACCACACATCAGCAGTGGTGTTGTACAGCCAAGCACGGCCTCCGCAGTTCATGGATCTCCTGATGCAAGTTGAAGCTGAGAAAATACCTACCATAAGGCTTGAGGCTATCAGGTAATGTGGCATAGAAAGGGAGGTATAACAAAGGTAGAGGAGGTAATATGGTGTGGAGGCCTTCCCAAGGCAGAATTTTCTGGACCAGAAGGTAAGGACCGAGGCAGCATAAATTAATTGGCAAACAAGGCAGGCATCAAATTAATCGGCAGGTAATCTGCAAACATGAGGCCGTACCTGGGAAGTGTTGTGCATTAATTGCCGCAGTGAGCACCATTCTGGTGCTATCAGCCACATCTCCCGCGTTTACTTCTTTTGGCTTAATTTTCAGCTAAAACGCTAAATAAATCTGCAGCTGCAAAGATTGAGGTCTCGTCCAAAGCTGAAAGATTTACTTCCAGCTACCGAAAGGTTTATGGCTGAAAAAATAATGTTAAGTTTCACAGATTCCTGCAGCGGGAGAGAAATCTCCCTCCTCCACGTGATTACTCATACTTGGGGCACTGTGCAGAGACATGTAAGGGGAATGTTGTGCTACCCATTCTGCGACTCATTTCAGCCTCAGAAACAAATTCCACCTTAAGTATCATGCAAAAAGCACCACAACTAATTCAGAGGCATAATGTTGACTGAGCCTTGTGCATTTTTAAGGGACAGAAGGGTACAAAATGTTACAGAGTAAAAATCTGGACTAAGGTTCTGAGTGTTATTCTGTGCTTCAAATTTTAAGATACCCCATGGGCACTATTTGAAGATGAGGAAAGACGAAAATGCCCTCAGTGTCTTATTCTTGCTGCTCCCAAATGTGTCCACTTTCCCCTGCTCCATTAACTGGAGAACTGACTAGAACATCTTCATGACAAATGCAGGAGGATATTATTCTGAGTTATAGCTTCTCTCAGTGACCAAGATCCCTAGCTTGTATTTGAATAAGAAGGTTCATTTTTGTACATCTCCCAGAATTGTAAAATAGATAAATTATAACATTTTGTACTTCTCTCAGAATTATACATTTTATAAATGTATTACAGTTGGTCAGTTTGGAGGAGGGAGAAAAACAATTGGAAAAATTAACAATTATGTTAATTTAGGAACTTAAAAATGCTAAAATAGTGTTTCAGCTGTTTTTATGTTCAAATCCTTGACTTTATGGTGCACTTCAGCAATACCAAAGATGAAAAGGAGATTTGAAAACATCCCCAAATTTAATGGCACCAAAAACATTTGCAAAGTTTTTCAATTTAAAATTTTTAATTCAAAATTTGGAGTGGCTCTGAAGATATTGAGATATGCATATAAATATAGGTATAGTACAACTACAAACCACACACGCGCACACACACACACGCACTCCAGAGGTGGCTGCATTTCTTTCTAAGCACAGCTAACAAAGCATTCTGGGACCATCCAAAATGACAGATGCTTTTTAGATGTACAAGGAATTATTACTATTGTTATTACTTACATTATTGGTTGACTGAAAAAATTGCATAATTATTCTTAAAGAGAGAAAATGGCTGTTTTGTCTCAATGGAAACTCCTACCAGTCTTGTGTCTTTGGATTTTAAAAGAAGGTTGTGTTGTCCACATAATCTTTAGTTGTTTTTTTTAATGTAATGAACCCCCCCCTCCCTGATTTGTGTGTGTGTGGGGGGGGGGGAGGCTGATGCATGTGTGTGAGGGGGAGGCTGGTGTGTGTGTTTGTATAGCAGGAAGGAGTTGCAATATTTCAAAAGTTGCTTTGTTTTTTTGGCAATTGAATATTTTAATTGGTCAATGGAAAAATTGCAGCAAATCACTGACATTTCCACACAAACACTCAATTTCTTTAAGCTTTCAGTTGCTGAAATGTTATTTGAGCCTTTGAAACAAACACTTGTTACTTGGTGGGAGATGAAGGAGAGGAAGCATCAATTAAAAAAACAAAAACCAACAACCTAAATTTGTTTTTAAAGAGGAATTACATAAAATATTCATTAAAATATTCCATGGGATCGCCTCCTCGCCATTTCCCACGAGCTCTACCTTGTATAAGAAGCTCAAACCCTCCATTAAGTGCATTCACTACTTTCTACAGCAGCGGTTCCCAAAATCCTGTGACCCCCCACCCCCAATATCCAAAACATGCAAAGTGTTATATCATTCAGGGTTAGAGCTGACACCCATAGTGGATTTATTACTCACAGCTAATTAATTCCATTTCAAGTAGCCCTTTAAGTACCTGGCTAATATCCATAACCAAAACCAATATTCACATGACCTTATTTTTATTTTTTTTAGATATTCCATTTTGGTTTTTTCAGTTTTCAGTGTTATTTTAGTTTTTCGGTCATTTTGGTGTTTGGTTACATAGTTTTTGGCAATTGTGCATGTGTGTAATAGTGCCGATATTGCTGAAATGATGTTTCTGAAATGACTAGAATAAATGAAATATTGAAATAACTAAACCACAAAAATAAAAAGGACAACCCAAAATAACCAGAATGGATTCCTGATGGAGCATGAATGGATATTGGTCATCACCTGAACGACTCTTTTTGGTTTGAGCAGGGTATGTTCGATGGATTTACCTGGGTTGGGGGAGGGCACTTGTTTCCACTTGTGTTAGAATCCCCACTTGGGAATTTCTGTTCTATAGGTTTTTTCCTCTATTTGTTGTGTGCTGTTTAAACTAGGGCTGTAATGAATATTTGGTGCAGATACCAAGTTTGACAAATTAGGTGTATTTAAACAAAATTAATACTAAGCACAATTTTCTGCCCACTTCATTTGCGGTGCCAAAATTTCATTTATTTGGTATTTTGTTTATATGGTTATTCAGTATTTTAGTATTTTGTAATTCATACATTTCATCAGTAAATTAATAACACACCACATAAGCAAAAAGGCAGATAAATGAAACTGCGATTTTCACAAAGGTGTTTGTAAGGAACCCGATTTTGAACGGGTAGCCTTAGAGTTTGTTGCTGGCTCCACTGTGCCACCACTACACTCAACCTGGACCCCAGCTTTCCCACCGAAAGCTGCTGTGCTAACTGGGCCACACTCCTTAGCCCTACAATTGGCCCTTCCATCAACCTTGTCCCACCCAGCTTCCTGCCGGACAAAGGCTGCCTGGAAGCTGCGAGAGACTGTGAATCATCTTGTTACCCCTGATCCTTATCCTGCTCCAACCAATCTTGATCCACTCTAGCCTTGCCCGGATCCTGAACCCTCTGGCCCTGATCCTGCACACCATTCAGCCTTGATTCCCTGCATCCCCGACAGTAATGAAGACACATTCAGATATTCATTTGTGAGAATTAATATGCAAATTATCTTTGCAGCTATGCAAAGTTATACTCGTTTCAGCCCTAGATAAACTAAATTTAACCGTGGTGACTTAATGACATATAAAACAGTCGGGGGTAAATATATGAGCTCCCTCATTCTAGATAAGCGCATTTTACTGTTTTCTATATTACATTCATCTCCTCTCCACTAATAGGATTGTAACTATGGGATGAATTTGGGGACAGTTTTAAAGCAGCAAGTTCGTAAGGCATCTATTCCTCAAAGTCACAGTCAGGGATGAGAACTTTGGAGGATCTCTCTGCATTTCTAGCCTTCGATGACAGCTAGTGCCCGCCCTCAAGCTGTCTTTATTTAAGCTCTTGGTGCTTCACAGATTACTCTCTATCCGTCTTGAGACAGTTTTTGCCTCCTCTGGCCTTCAGGCCGATCCAACAGCTGTAACTATTTCATTTTTAATTTACTCGATACAGACTTGTCTCTGCTTAATCCATCAAAACAGCTTGGCGAGTTCTCTCAGCCCATAAATTAAGGGTCTGTGTGTGGGAGGATGACTATCATAAAGGGAAAACCCTTTGAGAAATTGTATCTAAGCTGGAGCCCAGTGTACTAGGAACTCTCTGAGCCTGACTGTGCGTTGTGCTGGCACTGAGTGGAGGGGAGGCTTGCCACTGCTCTGTTTGGGAAGGGACTCTTCCTTCATTCATTCTGTCACCTTCTGATTAAGGTGTGTTGGTGGGAAGTGAGAAAAGAAGATTACTCTAACCTGGCCCCAAGCCTTTTAACATTTCGGCGGAACTGTAAGACCTGGCTGTTTGCTCAGGCCTTTGGGAGGGAGGGTGGGGAGGGATGATTTTAGTCCCCCACCCATTTATTTATTATTTTTTATGTCTAGCCCTGTTTTATATGTTTTATATGGTATATTTTATATTTAATATTTTAAAATGAATTTTAAATGTTTTAAAATTGATTGTTGGAAGCCGCCCTGAGCTGCGTTGCAGGAGGGGGCGGGGTATAAATTTGCTAAATAAAATATAAATAAATAAATAAATAAATAACCTTGGAAAAGGTTTGCATGGGCACAGAAGATTGTGAGAAGGCCTGATGTGAGAGTGGGGGAAGGGATAGAGATAAATTGTACTAGCCCCCCAAGCTCAAGGCTCTCCCCCAAAACCTAGCATCTGAGGGGAGGGAAGAAGGAAGGGTTGGGGAGTGGAATATAGGGTTGGTTTGTTGGAAATGACATCAGAACACTCCAATGAAAAGGGGTATTACAGGCATGGAGGCTGGGTGGGCGGGAATGCCATAAGAGTGAGGTATGGGGATGGGGTCAGGGAGTGGGCTGGATGTTAAGGGTTGGTGCATTAAATATATGGATTTGAGTAGAGTATATGTGGGTAGGGGCAAGTGTAGGTAGGGCAAAGAGTGGGAGCTTAGAGGCTATGGGAATGGATGAGTTGGGGACATGGGAGTGTTTTAGGGAGGGTGGGTGGGAATGTAATGTCCCCCTCCCCAGTGACAAGGGTATGTGGGAATGGGAAGGGGTAATTATTTTGGTTTGGTCAAACCTCGTTTATTGGGGGTCATTTGGACAAAGGGCGTGGAACTCACACCATCTCCAAAAATGAAAAATGCAGAGGAGTCCCAGCCATCAAACGGCAGAACAAGAAAATCCACCTCCCTCCCCCACTTGCTCTGGGTGTAGGGAACAGGCGATGGAGTGTATGGGAGAATGGAGGGGATGGGGTTGTCAGAGGGGATGATGGCTACTGCAGAATGCTGAGACATGTACGTGGGAAGGGAGGGGAGTTTGATGATTTTCTGTCGCTTCTCTGTATTTCTTTTTTAATCTGCCCTGAAACTTCAGGGAGAGGGTGTAATACAAATTAACATCAGTATCATGATATTGATATTTATTAATATTAAAGGAACTCTCACCACCAATATCAATTTTAATAATATTAATAATACATCTTATTATGGGTGGTGATGTTTTTATTGCTTGTATTAATGGGTTTTCGATGAGTATATTGTGTCTTTCTTTTGCATGCTGCCCTGAGCCCTCAGGGGAGAAGATGGGGGCAGAGATAGAAAACGAAGTAGAATGGAATACATGTGGGAAAAGTTCCAAAACTTGGCTTGGCAAACCAGTAGGCAATGGGGAGAGCAGGTCAGCGTTAGAAGACGGGGTTTCTTGGGATCATATGTCTTCCCCTGAGCTGTGGCTGGTTCTTACACTGTAAGCCTTTTTGGTGCAGGTAGCACGTCTTTGTGCTGTGTTTTTACCATGTCTAACTCAATGAGCGTCTGCTCTGTGATTGAGGCTCTGGGGCGCTAGCGCAAAAAGAGATCAATTAATAGTAGTCAATTACACTAGTGCCATATTGTCCCATTTGGCTGGGTCTCTGTATTCCCTGCTAATGGCTTCCTTTAAAAAAAATATAAAAAAATCCAGGGAATTCAAGCATCTCCCCACATCAACCTTGTATAAATATTCAGAGCTGTGAATCCTCCTCATGGGTTTTTAAAGACATAACAGCAGCGTGTCCTTTGGGTACCACTTTCCCTCCATCGTTACTGAGCCCCTTTGAAGGAGCTTTCTGTGGTGGGTGGCAGCACTGTTCTAAATCAATCCTTTGACATTAGCCTAATGTCTAATTAGTCATGGGTGGGCACGGGCTTTGATTATAGGAAAGACCCCAGGCAAACGGCTGATGTTTTTAAAGGCGATTTCTACACATATCGATCATTGTTCTGACAAGCAGAGCAGGAGGGAGCAAAAACAAGCTAAAAGCGAGAAGTGTGGAGGGGAGAGGGACTAGAGTTTAAGGTACTAATTTAAAAACCATTGTGTGGCCCCATTATAGTCATTGCTGAGTTGCAGGACTGCTCCTGCTTTCACTGAAGTCTATGGCAAAAGTCTCATTCTCATTGCAGCAATTAACCGCAATTTTCTTAAGTGTTTGGCATGTCTCTCTGCCTCGGTGGCATCACAGCATAAACCCCACAAGCAAGGACTGTGCTGCTGCTGAGACAGAGGACAGTCAAGGGGAGGTCCTCATGGTGGTGGTCCTCAAAGAGTTACTATGGACCAGGGCCCGGGATGTTGCCTGACATGAGTCACAAAGGCACGTGGCATCAGTTTTTGTTCCAAGTGTCTTTTATTTACAGTGTCTTTATATATACAACCAGTCTGAAAAGGTTATTCCCCCACCCTGCCAGAATGCCTAAAGCTTTGGGATACCAGTGCCTTCAAATTTCTTCTCTGCTTGACTCCTACAGACAGGAGCTCTACAGCTAACACCCTGCCCAGATAACAGCTTCAGTTCATTTGCCCATCATTTGGGAGTCTTGCAGCTACAGGATGGTTTAAAAAATATCTGTTGAAATTTCCCCCCGTTCTGTTAAGAATCCCGGTTCTCAATTCTCAATGAGAAAAAGCGAACTCTTTTAAAATAAAATAAAATAAAATAATTTTTAAACTCACTGGGCACAATTCAGTGCCCTGCGTGTGCCCTCTGTCTGTGCAGCGTGCGCGGGATGCCCGCGGGTTGCATGCGCGCACATACAGAGCGTGCACAGCAAGCCCGGCTCTACCTGAATCCCTGTTGCCATGCACCACCACAGCCCAAGGGAATGAAATATATGGTACATGGAGTGGCTATGGAGAAGGCAGGGTGCCTCGCTGTATGGGTTCAGGTTGAGCTGGACGGTGTGATTGCCGCACGTGCTGTGCATGCATGCATGCATTGCACGCACATGGCCTGCGTGCATTCCGCACACATCCTGTGTATGTTGCACAGGCAGAGAGCACATGCAAGGCATTAGATTGGGCCCACTGTGAGCTTTGAGGGGACAGTGGCATACTATCTGGCCATTTTTTCCTGACACTTCCATTTTGACCTATAGGAGTGTCAGGTAAAAACCACTACAGGTAGCAACCCTACTTCAGGGTGGACGTGCCCCAGAAGAAGTGGGGTCTCCTCTACTGCTGGCCTGAGGCTCAACCACCCTCTCCTTCTCCCCCTGGAACTGACAGTGAGTTTAAACTTTATTTATTTATTTATTTATTTATTTTTAAAATGGTTAGTTCATCGATAGTTCGTAGAGGGACCTAGATCTCACTGAGATCTCGGTCCCAGTATTTGGACCTAACAAAAATTTTCACAAGAAGCAAAAAAATGTTCTTGTTTCAGCCCTAGTTGAAATCAGTGGAGCTGCTTGTTTGCTTGCTTCCATCAGGTGAGAATTCATCTATTTAAAGTACTTACATGAAAGCACCTTGTGAAATCTGTGCTGCTGTGACTGGCAATATTCACGGAATTTGCCATAGAAACTGCCTCTGGGAGCATAGAATTATAGCCTGAGGGGGGAGCACTGTGAATTAGTCAAAAGGATGTTGGCACTGTGAGGTAGCCAATGGGAGCCAGCAATATCAGATTTTTTGCCTGTATTCTACTGTCATGGGGTTGACATAGAAGAGCAGCCTATGACTCTCTGTTGGAGAGAGAAGATCCCCTCCTCCCCCCATCCCCAAGATCTGGATGGTATTTGGAGCCTGTATATCCTAGTAGATTAGGTGCTGGATTTATACCTGGGAGACCAGAGTTTCAATCCCCACCCCCTCTACATACAATTATAATACATAATTAGTTTCTACTAACCCATACAAACTTCATTTACAGAGCATAAGTTAAACAATCCCCTCAATCCCCCAACACTTCAATTTGCCTACTATCCACATCCTCCTTCTCCCCCCTGCTCCCAGTCCCACCAGGAGGAGGAGCCTTCTCCAAATCTCCAGGTCTTCGCAAGATTCGTATTCCCCGACGGAACATCTCTTCTTCCCACCACAAGTCTATAAAAGTAAACTTATGTCCTGGTCCCAATGGGAATAAGAATGACCTACTTCACAGAGTTGTTGTGTGCAGTTGACTAAGGAAACACTGAAAGTGCTATATGATATCATTATAGCATTGGCCCTTTTTACACGGGCCGCGGCTGCATGGGCTGTGTGCGTGCTCACTGCAGCGTGTGTGGGCGTAGTTGCCGGTGTGCAATGGGCACCCCCCACGCATCGCCACTTATGGAGCAACCTCCGTTTCCCCTGGTTGCTCTGTGAGTGGGGATGCATGGGGGGGGGGTGAGTGGGGATGCATGTTTCGTGGGAGTGCGCATGCACCCCCACTCACCGACTGTGGGATTTACATGAGACGGTACCACGCACGCCCATGCTGCAGAGCTGCGTGGGCATGAGTGGCACCATCTCATGTAAAAAGGGCCTTTGTGGTTTCCCCCCCAAAGATATGATGGTCAAACTTGATAGAATGGCATATCAGGAAATTCATTTGCATTCAAAGATTTGCATAATTGGCATAATTTAATTTATTTGCATAACTAATTTGAGGAGAGAGAGGAATTAAGGTGAGTTTCCTTCTAGTCTATTGTTCATATATATACCATATACCATATATATACCATATATAGTCGACTAGCCACCTCGAGTCAACTTGTTCGAGAGAGTGCGGGATATAAATTAAAATTGAAATTAAATGAAAATGAAATATATTATATACCATATTGTTGATCCCTCCCTCTGGAAAGTCTTTATTAATTTAAGGCTACAAACAATGAATACATCAGTGCTACAGGGTCGATATTGGGGGATTCCTTCTATTGAATGGCTTTGTCCGTGTGGCCAGGAGGTTGAAGACCTTAGGCATTATGTTTTGAAACGCCCTATCTATGCCCACCTACATAGACAACTGCTCCACGAGACAGGGTGGGATCAATCTAGACCTCCATTGCAACAGCTTATTTTTCTTCTCGGGGACTCCAACCCGGCAAGAACAAAGTTTGTTGCTATTTTTGCCTTGAGAGCAAACAAACTGCGCACTAAGTACGATTTTTAGATTCCCTTTGTATGCGGTTTTCTACACCTTACTCCTGAGAGGCTATTCTTGAATTTATTGTTTTGTATAAATTCCCTAATCATTCTGTCTGCACTATGAGAAGTATGGTTATAGGATATTTGTTAGTTTTGATTGAACAATCAGAGAAGTATGGTTATAGGATTTTTGTTAGTTTTGATTGAACAAGTAGATATGGTGGTGTATATAGGAATGTGTGTGTTTGTATTTTGTATATTATATATAAACTTTATTCAGCTAGCTTTCGCCATAGCCATACCCACAAACATATATATACAAAAAAATATATAATATAATAATAATAATAATTAATAATATGATATAACATATCAATATACAGATAAGTAATATGCAACTAAAACCATAAAATAAAATAAAATAATAACATCACAAAATACATCCATGATAATATGCCACAGCATCATTTATCACCACATAGATATATCACAGAAAAGCCAGTCCAGAGCCAGAAATATTTTTAAAAATTTACCTTACTCTTCTGTGGGGGACCTCAACAGGGAGATCTCCCCTAAGGTAATAACAAATTCAATTGTTCAAGTCCTAAGACTATTCCAATCCTATACAAGCCTATCCTCCATTCGATTTACCAAGGACATTTTAATTAACCATACCCCCGGGATCCGTCCAGGCCACTCACACCCACCCTTACTTCCAAACAAAAGAAAGGGCCACCAAGGTATAACACATAGGGTATTGTCCTTACAAAGTCCCTACATTGCAGGCACCAAAATCCTCCCTTTTCTGGGAGGCCAGATGGACAAATATGGCTACAGCATTTGCCACTACCTTCTCCTTTGTAGTGAGAAGTTGCTCTAACTGGGAATAGTCAGACAAGTAGGGATATCTGTGCCACAAAGGAGCTAACCAAGCTTGCCGTAGTTCTTCGTATAGCGGACAATGAAGGATAATATGAAAAACATCCTCCAAATGACTATCGCTACATGGGCAGGTGCGATTTGCATAAGGCTGATTCGTATATCTTCCCTGAGTTATAGCCGACTTAATCAGCTGTAAACGTGCTTGTGTAAAAGCCCTACGTATACAGCGCTTGGGAAACCAATCCAAATATAACTCAAATCTATGCACTTGTTTAATTCGATGATAATTGGGTGCAGCTTTCCAATCTGCCAGTGCTGCAATATCTTCCTGTTTTCCAATATCTATTACCCTAGATTTAATGATGTGTCCCATACTAGCCCGATCTATAGTAGATAAAAAATCCATAGACAGCCCTATACTACGCAACTGTTGCATAGTCTTGCTCACCCAAGGATACAGAGGGGTCTGCTTTTGTTCTAATTCTTCCCGCAGACAAAGAGAGGTCAAACTCGATTCCTCCCGATATTTTGTATATTGTTACGACCATGTGGCTTGCAATAAATTTAAATATAGATTGGTCATTGAGTGTGCTGTGGGAATGGAAAGGCTGACTTCCCCTTTTTCTGCCTGTCTCTAACCAATCATGCTAGCAGAACTGCCCTTCATGGCACTGCTTCTGAGATGTCAGCGAGTAGGGCTTTTCAGTCTTTGGTTTCCCTTAGCACTCTCCCCTTTTTTTGGAATGATTTTTGCTGGTCTTATGAGTGGGAACCACTGCTGCACAGTAAGTTTGGCAATGGATTGGAGTGCAGCCTGTTCACTTGAAGGTTAGAAACCCTAGATGTCTTTGATCTCCCTGCACAATGTGTAATGGATATGTTGTTCCGAGGGAAACCAGATACTAGGAGGTTTTGCTTTGTTGCAAGTCCTTTTCTGTTTCAAGTCAGCTTTCTATCACTATTGTTCCGAGGGACGTTGAAATGGTCAGACACTTAGAAAGCCCTGGTGAGGGCTATTCAGCCACTTTAGTGCACTGCCATTCTGATGAGGGGATAGTGTTGCTAAACTTGCTATTGAGCCATGAAACTGGGATGCCCCCTCAGAGGGAAAAGGCGGGAAGAGGTTTCCTTAGCTTTTTAAGGGAAGGTAGTGTGTGTGTGTGTGTTGAATGGGAGCTACTAGCTTGTTGTATTCGACTGGCTGAAACAGAATAAGGTGGAGAACAAAGGGAAAGGCATAAAGGAAAGAAGGGGAGGGGGTTAGTCATACAACAGGTGCATCAAAAATGGCGGTCACTTTCCCACACGTATCAGTAAGCCTTCAGTGGCCTCAGGAGGGCCAGGAGCTCAATGGCTGTTGGAATCGAGTGTCTGCCAGGCAGAAGTGGGAGTGCAAAAGAGCGGTGAGGGAACGGGGGAGAGGAGGAGAGGGTAACAGTGTTTGTTTTTTGCTTTCAGAGTATAGTCATTACCATCTCCAAAGCCATGTCTTGCAACATTACCCATGTTCTTTCACTTTCATAGTTGCCTGCTGTGATTATATCTATGCAATGGACACGGGAAGGGTTGCTACTGTGACTCCGAGGGGTATCAGGCTGCTTTCTTTTCTCCAGGTAGTACTGGAAATTGCCTAGCAAACTCAAGCATGGGACCAGACTGATGTGCTGTATCCACTGGTCCTATTCCAAGCAATGACACATATCCCCACCCTCTTTCTGCCTCATTATCTATTCTCAGGGGATGAAGAATGATATAGACCTCCCAGCCTTCCCTCATAGAAAGGTCCAATAGAATTTAATGGGGGTTAAATCAATAGGGCTCTATAAAGGGGAATAAAATGTGAGAGGGACACAGAAAGGAAGATACTCTCTGTGGGCCAGATTTTCAAAAGAGCTCATGGCTAGAGTTTCAAAGGAGTTTAGCTCCCATTAGGTACTGAAGAGGAGCCAAAGTTTCATTAAAGTTGGGCTGGAGAGGCAAAATGGAAATCCATTTTGGTTTGAACCAAGCACTTAGCAAATACAGCAAATTCTCACAGAATGACCATATATATATATATACACAAAACAAAACAAAAAACGTAACAGTTTAAAAAAAAAAACTTAAATGCACAAGAGTTTTCTTAAAATACAAACAAAAAACCAATTCAGAACAATTACAATTCAAAAAACCTTCCACTCCATACATCGCAACAAAACATAAACGCCCCAAAACATAGAACTTGATTCACAATTAGAGCAATATTTAATATTTTATCCTCATCAACATACATGTAATATAATTATGTACTAAATTCCTTAACATAAATACTTTAATTCATTTTTATCAATAACTAAACTTGCACATTTTACAATTATGAAACTGTAATTTATTATCATAATTCAACAAGGAACAATTTTGTCAGAGTGCATTAAGTCTGTTTCTACAGAACTTCATTGTGTACAACGATTGAATTGTATAATGTCCACACTCACATTCTTTACTTCATTGTATGAAATGTATACAATTTGTTTGTTGGTGTCTATGCGTGATTTCAGACGTGACGGGCGCCCGAATCACCACAGTGGATTCCCAGTGGTGGCGACCCGTCTAACCACCCCCCGCGGTCAAGAGAGGCCCCAAACAGACATGATGGGACCGGGACCACGGCAGGAAATTGGGCCGCCAGACCACGGCCCGGGGCAGTGTAACAGACGTTACGCCAATCCCGGGCCATGCTCAAAACACCTGGAAGGCTCCGGGGAGGGGTGGGACACAGACATGGCTGGCTGAGGGCAAACGAAGCCAAAAGCACCTACAGGGAATGCCCACACAAGGGAAACGGGAAGGGAGGGGGAACAGGGAGAAGAGCCGCCGAGGCAGCACACACAACAGGCACAGGGAATACGAATGAGGTCACAGTGGAACACACAGCACAGACACACGGCCGGGCGCACACACACCCGCATGGGAAAGGAAGGGAAGGGGGGACACAGTGGGACAGACAACACACATGGCACAACGGGCACAGGGGGAAGCTGTTAATGCCCTGGCTGGAGCAGCAGACCCCCCTCATGCGGGCCCCCATACCCATGGTCCAGCGGGTGGCCATCGGGGTCTGGGCCCTTGCAACACCTGATTCCTGCCGCTCCGTCTCACTTCAGTGTTGGGATGAGCACCATCGCCGGGATCCTGCGGTACATCTGTGAGGCGGTGGAGGGTGTGCTGCTGAACCGAGTGGTCCGGCTGATGGACCAGGAGGCTGTGATGGCCGGCTTTGCAGCTGGGAGGATTATCCAACTGCATGGGCACTGTGTACGGCACCCACATAGAGATCCTGCGCCCATCCGCTGGGGCGGCCTCGGAATATGTCAACCGACACAGGTACCACTCCCTGCAGCAGCAGGCAGTCGTGGACCACCGGGGTCGGTTCATAGACATTTACATGGGCCACTCTGGTCGCAGTCACGATGCCTGGATCATGACCATCTCCCCCTTCTATGCCCGGATGTACCGCAGAGACTTCGCGGACATGGGGATGACCTGAATCGAGTGGGTGATGATGCCCCCCTGCATCCTGGGGGACCCAGCCTACCCACTTACCCGCTGGCTGATGAAGGTGTACCTGGTCACCAGGAACCCTGTGGAGGAGCCCTTCAATACCCGCCTGTGTGCAAGCCGGATCGTGGTCGAGAGGGCCTTTGGGTCCCTCAAGCAGCGCTGGAGGAGCCTCGTGCACTGCCTGGACTACACAGTGGAGACCTCCTCCCTCGTGATCGGAGCCTGCTGTGTGCTGCACAACGTGTGTGAGACTGATGGGGCTGCCCTCGACTACCCCATGCCCCAGCGCCCTCCTGGCCCCGTGCCTCTCTATGTGAATGTAGAGAACCCGCGGGAGTACCGATATGCAAAGCACATCCGTGCCGCCCTGGCGAGGTGGATCAGCCAGGAGGCTGAGGGCTGAGGCATTGCATCCCCCCCCACTTTGGGACCCCCAGCAGCACCCTGACTGAGCCCCTACACACCTATTCACTCCCGACCCCGGGCCCACGAACAGACACACAGAGGCGACTGTGGTGCCTGTGCATTTCTTTTTCACCCTTCTATAAGTGCTCCTGACACCTCGCCCACTCCCCAGTGATACCCCTCCTTAGGCCACCCTCCCTGTTCCCCCCCATCCCCCCTTCCCCCCCATCTCCGGGGCCTCCCTTGTGGCTGCCCGATGGGCACCGTGGAGCTCTGGGAACTCCCCTCCCCTCCGCTGTCTGTGTCCCCAACAGTGTCCTGGGAGGCCTTGATGTCCGGAAGCCTACAGGCACCGGTAGGCAGAAGCACAGTCCTAGTGAGTGCGCCGGCGGCTGGGGAGGTGGCGGAGAAGGTGGGGGCACCGAGGGGCCCGGCATTGGGGCTGGGGTGGGCAGGTTGCCCGGCGGGGTGGCTGCCATCACATAGGCACTCATAGTACCCGCATGTAGGAGCAGCGAGGTGCCTATGTCATGTGACCGGTCCATCTTTGCTGAGTGCTCCTTGACCATCCCATCTATGGCCTGTTCCAGCTGACTGAATGCCTCCACCTGCCTGCTGTGCTCCCGGCGCTCCCGCCTCCGTTTGAGGCGCACCTCCACCTGCAGCCTCCGGTACCTGGCCTCTGCCTGCTGCAATGCCCTTTCGGTGTCCGCCTCCATGCGGTCAATGGCCTTGATCATCCGCTCCCCCTGCTCTGTGGTGGAGCGAACTATGTCCTCCACCTGCTCCTCCTTGCAGTGCTGTACCCAGTGCCCAGTGTGCCCTCATCCATTGGGCTGGGGGCACGGGTATGCCTTGCTGGTCCCCGGTGGGTCACCCTGTTGGGGTGCATGGTAGGAGATGGTTAGCCGCCCCAGTCACCCTCCCCCCTCCCATGCCATGGATGGGGGCCCTGCCCCCCCTTCGGGAGGGAGGCTGGTGCCCTCCCCTGGCTGCCCCCTGCGGCTGCCCCCAACCAGGGGCCTAGTTTCCCCCCCTGACTCCCCGCCCCCCCTTGTCATGTTGCCTCACCTGGGGCCTCTGGCTGCTCTGGGGGCTGCTTGCCTCCATCTCCCTTACCAGGCTTTCACAGGTGCCGGGGCATGCCGCCACCTGTGTGGGAATGGGGAGGGGTGGGTGGGGGTTGGCGATCTGTGTTCCCCAGCGGCCCTCGGGCCCCTTCTTTGGGGTCCGCGGTGTCAGGGGGTTTCTGTGGCTGGGCCCGTGTCCCCCCTTCCCCCCCTTGGGCCTTCTCCCCTGGTCCATGTCCCATCCCACCCACCTGCTTACCCTCTATGTCGGTCTTGGAGCCCTCTGAGTCCGGCCCCTCGATATGGATGAGGTCTCCCTGTGTCCACTGACTGATTGTGACCAGGGTGCTGGCCTCGGATCCTCCCGCTATGGACATCATCTGGGGGCTCCTGGGGCTGGCGTGCGAGGGGGACCTGCTGGTTTCTGAGGTCACGGGACTTTCCTCTTGGGGGGGCGGGCTCCTGGAGCTGGTGTCTTCACTGGGGGCGGCGATGAGAGGGGGTACCTCAGCCCATTCCCTGCCCTGGACCACTTCGCCCCCTACGAGGCACGGGATAATTATGGACCCCTTCATGTGTAGAATGTGGTCCAGGGCGTCATAGTAGTTGTTGTCTTTAATGGCCTTGTACCCCCTCTTCAACTCCTTGGCCTTCGACCGGCACTGGGCCACTGTCCTATGATGCCCTGCCACCTCCATTCCCTGCACAATCTCCTTGAAGACATGCTCATTGTGTTGGTTGACTGCCAGCTCCAGCTGGTGCTCGAGGGTCCCCCAGATCCGGATAAAGTCCTGGGTTTCCCTGTGCCCCTATTGCCCCCCTCGATGGTATGGTCATCTCCCGCGGGCACCCTCCGGGTCGTGGTCTTCCCCCTCCTCCTCCTGCCCCCCGGCCCTCTCCTCCGGTGGCTCGGGCTCCTTGGCCCGTTTCTGTGTCTGTGGGTCACAAGGCTGGGGGGGGG
>QEPC01011341.1:21551574-21575650 GCA_003113815.1 Sphenodon punctatus
GGTTCGGTATGCATCATTTGATACTGCGATAGATATGGCAAGGGAGTGCGGAAAGGGGGCCCTCCTTGCAAAATGCGATATTAAATCCGCATTTCGCTTGCTGCCAGTCCACCCCGACAGCTTTAAGCTACTCGGGTTCCAGTTCGGAGGTCAGTACTTTTACGATAAGGCAATGCCCATGGGGTGTTCCATATCGTGCTCGGCCTTTGAGCGTTTCAGCTCCCTTCTGGAATGGCTGGCCAGAAGAAGAACGAAATCCCAATATATATTGCATTATATTGATGATTTTTTATTCCTTGGAAAGAAGGATTTGGCAGAATGTAGGAACGTGCTTAGGGAGTTCCAGGCTATGGCAGGCGAGCTAGGGGTACCCCTGGCACCGCAAAAAACGAAGGGACCATCACCGGTACTTACCTTTCTGGGGATTGAGCTGGATACCGAGCAGCAAGTGTCACGCTTGCTGGTTGATAAACTAGTGGCGTTAGTTAGGGATATCCAGGCAATTTTGAGGCTCCCCAAAGCAACAGTTAAGCAGCTCCAAGCCTTGACGGGGAGCCTCAATTTTGCTTGCCGGGTAGTGGCACCAGGACGTGCCTTTCTATCCAGACTTTATGAAAGGGTGGGGTCCAATTTGCCGGGGCACTGCCACATCAGGATCTCTGCCGAGATGCGAGATGACTTGAGAACTTGGTGCACTTCCTCTGGAATTTTAATGGAGTCAGTATTTGGCGGCAGAGGTGGCTGATGGAGGCGGAGCTCCAAGTGCAATCTGATGCTGCCGGGTCCTTGGGTTTCAGACTTTACTGGTCAGGGAGGTGGTGTTCGGCCTTATGGCCAACTAAGTGGGTGCTGGAAGGCTGGACCCGGGATTTGACCTTCCTAGAACTGTTCCCCATAGTAGTAGCGATACACATATGGGATAAGGAATTCGCAAACAAAACTATTCTGTTTTGGTGGGACAACCTTGCAGTTGTGCAGGTGCTGAACTCGCCATCATCCCACTCGAGAAGAGTAATGGGGCTGGTGAGAGGGTTCGTGCGGCAATGTATGGTGAACAACATATTGTTCACGGCCAAGCACGTGCCGGGTATCAACAACGGCATAGCCGACGCACTCTCTTGCCAACAGATGGAGCAGTTCAGGCAGTTGGCACCGGGAGCCAGGATCGAACAGGAGGAGCTGCCCGAAGGGATTTGGAACATTGGACAGTGACACTGTTTCAGGCAGTGCAGGGTTCACTTGCACCACGCACAAGAGCAGCTTACAGTCAGGCGTTGGTCGAATTCCAGGAGTTTAGGATCAAGGAGGGGTGGGGAACACAGTTCCCAATTGCAGAGGCCCAGACACTGCAGTTTGCAGTGAGTCTAAAAGAGAGAGGGCTTGCCCCAAGAACTATTGGTGGGAAACTGGCTGCGTTAGCCTTTTATAATAAACTGGCCGGCTACCAATCCCCTAACGGCGGGTTCTTTATGCGAAAGATGCTAGAGGGATGGGAGAGAGAGTCTCCAAGAAGCGGTGATGCCAGGAAACCCATCACGCCAACAATCTTAAGGGGCATGTGCCAGCAACTACAGAGGGTCTGTTTTTCTGATTTTGAAAGGCAGTTATTTCAAACAGTGTTCAAGGTGGCCTTTTTCGGCGCATTTCGCGTAGGCGAACTTGCAACTGCATCGGCAACAAGTGTAGCGGGTACCGTTTTATCCATAGGGGATGTTCAAATGGGGCCAGAAGGAGTGGAGAGATAGTGTTGCGAGGGTCTAAGACGGATCAGCGTAGGAGGGGTCAACTGGTAAAACTGGCTAGGATAAATGAAGAAGACATTTGCCCAGTTAAAGCATTAACTGACTATATGGGTAAGCGCCCAGGTAGAGAGGGTCAATTTTTTATTCAATAGGAGGGCTACCTGCAGTGCAGGTGAGACCATGAAACCAAGGAAAAAGTAAAATCAGAATAAAAACTCCACCTTTTTCTGCAACCCCCCTAATCAAAACCACATGGCATGGCCTCAGCCCTTTACATCCACCTATTTTCATTTTCCACAAGACGCTGTAAATGTTGGTCGCTGATAATAACTGTAATTAAAGTGTAACATGTTCCTAATAAAATGTTTGTTTCCATTTTGCCAGTTGTTTGAGCAAATGTTGGGGTGGGGGTTTACTTGTGGTAATAACTCAAGAAAGGATCTGGGGAAGGAAGGTTTGGGTAACCCCCATCTGGAAAGAGTTAGCTCAAACTTTATGGCAATGACGGTGGCACAACTTGGCATTTAAGGAGGAGGGAAAGGTGAGGTTTAAAACATGGTCTCCGGGATCACTGCCTGCATCCACAGGTAAAAAGCAGAGCAAGTGGTACTTGCAGGCACTGCCTTGCTACATTAAATAGTAGCCACAGTTTTCTAAATATTATTGTCTTGCAAAACTAAGAAATGGGTTGTAGGGTGGGGAGGGGAGAGAGTGTTTTGGCATTAGAACAATTTCTCCATTACCTCAATTAGTTCAAATGATCTGGAAAGGTTCTCCCTGGAGAAATCAAGCTAACGCACAGGCTGCGGGAGGGCTGGTGGTTGCTTTGGAGGTGTTGATATGAGAGTTAGTCAGCACTGGAGATTGCCATGAAGTCAGTCAATAACGCTGTCACTGCAGTCTGGGCCGAGCCATAAATTAATTAATTATATAGCGGCAGTAATTGAAGGCTTCGTACTCTCTTTAGGATTCTGATTTGGCACCCTCTGAAATGTGTGGATTTTTAAAAGACTGTTCCAACTTAGAACAGCGCACTGAAGGCAAATCCCATTCAGCATGATTAGAGCTGAAATGAGTACCCGCAAAAACAGATATACCTGATGAATGTCCAGTACCTGAACCAACCTAAAAACATCAGATATCAACCAGTACCCGTACCCAGTGTCCCAGAATATCAACTTCCAATTCCAGAATGTCGACTTCTGCTCCTGGAATGTCAATTTTTGACTTCCATACTGATTTTATATTATAATTTTCTGTCCTGGAAAGTCAACTTTCAGTCCCAGAAAGTCAACTTCCAGTCCTGATTTTTCAGTTTTCTATCCTGATATTTTAAAAAATTGAAAAATGGTAACAGGAATTACCAATATTTTCAGGTACCTAGATACCCAATCGGTATGGTAGCCTATCGAATACTCAATGTGGTACTGTGTTACCCACGGGTACTATATTAAGTACACATTTTAGCTCTCATGGCAAACTGAGGTGATTCTTTCATTTCAAGACTGTGACTGCAACTAGGACTGAAATGCCACAGCCCTAGCTGCAATCCACAAACCATTTACTTCAGAATAAGTATTGAAGCCTACGGACTTTAATGTAACTTCTCTGAAGCTAGTGATACTCAATCCTAAACGTACTTGTGCAGGAGTAAGTCCTATTAATTTCAGTGAGACTTATTCATGAGCAACTGTGTTTAGGATTGGGGCCTGTATCTTTAAACCATCTTCATTCTTCTCCCTTGACCTAGGACCAAGTAAGTCCCCTTCGCCGCCAAAATGGCGGCGACGGGGTGATTGTCGCGTTTCCCCCCCCCCCGGNCCTGTATCTTTAAACCATCTTCATTCTTCTCCCTTGACCTAGGACCAAGTAAGTCCCCTTCGCCGCCAAAATGGCGGCGACGGGGTGATTGTCGCGTTCCCCCCCCCCCGGTGGGGAGAGACGCAGAAAATGGCTGGCGAAACGGGGCTTGCTAGAGAGCCCCATTCGCGCTCTGAAATAGGTTGCTGGAGCAACCATCCCGAGAGCGAGGTTGCGCATGCGCACCTCGCGGGACCAGGGGGACACGCCCCGTTTAGGAGGGGCGTTCCTCTGTTCGCCGCGTGGTGCAGCATTCCCAAAGCGGAGGGCAGAGAAGCAGCCCACCCACCTCCCTCTAGCACTGTGGTATAAAAAAACGGTTGCCGTTAGGGGACTGAGGAGGAATTTTGACAGGGAGCCTTGTTTCTAAAGGACTGTGTTTTTCGCCTCCTCGACAGTGCAGAATAGGCAAAACTAAATAGGTGACTCATTATAATTTAATTGGCAAATTATTAAATAGATTCTGGGCGTAGTCATGATCAGGTTTAATTAGAGACTGAATTTGGATTCGAATTAAGTGAAGGATATTGAATAATTTAATTCTAATTGGTTGCCGCAATTTATAAGTTAATGATTTGTCGCACTCAGCAGGGGTCCAATATGCCAACAAGTTTAATAGGTAGGTTATTAAGTACTTAGAGTCATCTCAGTAAGAGATGGGGAGATGATACACAGTGTAATGCAGGGCACAGCATGCTCGGTGATCACGCTCCCTGGAAGTGGTGTTTTAACCGGGGCCTGCAGGGACATGCGCTGTCTTCAGACGTGGTGGACACCTCACTTCTTACTCAAACCCACAGTGGGTTGTCCCCCCTTCGGCCTTTCCCTGTCGTAGGAGGGGATGAAAAGTTTGGTTAGGATACTGTCAACGGAAGGCACGTCCGGGCAGTACCTGAGTTAATAAGTGCAATTAGTTAAAGGGCATATTGGACCCTGAATTGCAGGATGCAATTTCCCCACCTGCCTATGGTTGTGAATTTAATAAATGAGTGCGGCCAGTTTTACACTAACTCAAGTCTCTGTGTCTCATTGGGGTGCGTTGACAAAGGAGCACAAAACATGCTGAGGTGTAGCTAGGTAATATGGGCACTGGTCTCTGGCATGGACGATGGAATGGGCTTCCCACCATGATTCCCAGTGGCAGGGGATAACGGCTGCATCAGAGAACACAAGGTCCCCAGGATTGCCTGTCCCAACAGAGTTGGCCTTAGAATTAGGGGAGCCCAGAGCAAAGACAAAATGTGGGGGCCCTGGAGACTCCACACCATGCCCTGGTGAAAATGGGAGCCACTGAAGGGACCCCAGAAGTAGAGAAAATAGTGGGGTCTGGGATGGTTGCCCTTGCTAATCCTGTGGTAAGGTTGACTCTGGATCCCCATGCAGCTGCACTGCCTATCCTATTATACCTGATTCTAGGCCCTCAAAAAACATGTCCTCTACCCAAATAAGTCTCCTTTATTCATGCACTGACCTGTTTTCCTGTCCTTTATCAAAGAAATATTGCCTAGTGCTTAAGGTGCCAGGCATGCTGATGAGACTGAAAGAGATGTAAGTTGCATTTTTGGTGTCTCCACAGGTAGCTTGTGGGGCCTTGAGACAGCCATTTAATCTTCCTGTACCTCCATTTCCAAGCCGAGAAACAGAGAAAAAGTAGGACTGAACAAATACCAGTTTTTCTCCCCATGAGAATTCTCATAACTTCAACCACCAGGATCAGTTCCCTCGTAATTGCCTGAGCCCATGGCCCCGTAACAAATTCTCAGTAAGAAATTTTTAAAAAAACAAAAAAACTTAATTGCGAATGCACAAAATGGCTACAATAACGCTGCCACCTTTTTGGTTAAGGGTGGCAGCCATTTTGCACACACAAAAAACAGCCCAGCAGCCATTTTGCATGCACAGTTGATTAGTTTTTTTAAAACTATCTGGCTGAGAATTTTGTGAGATATGATCAGTCATCCCAAGGTTCTCAGTTCATCCCAAGACACGTCTAGAACTGGGATTTTTTAAATAAGATTTCTTGCTTTTGCGAGATCTCATTTCAGTCCAAGAAAAAATAATTCCTGTCAAATGTGACTTAAGGACTGTGAGCTGCACAGTTTGCAGCAAAATTTTTTCCAAGTGGATAGGACATGCCTTGATCCCCATATAGCCTTGCTGCTTCTACACCTTGTTTTCCCCTTTGAAAGGAAGATCAGGGCTATTCACCTCGCCTGTCCCTGCCAACAAGGGCTGCCAGCCAGGGTTTGCCAGAGCTCAGTCTCAGAATCTCTTTTCATGCCAGGGATCAGCTTTGGCACCACTTCCAGATTCCATCACTGCTTCTGCCCACCCATAGCTGCCACAGCTGGATGCAGATACACCAGCCTCATCCCCAGTCTCTCCCCTGACAAGGTTGGGGTTGATCAGCGGTGTTAAAGAACCGATAACTGGCAGTGCTGGTCCCCCAGCCCTCAACAAGGGCTGCCAAAATCGGGATGGGAGGAGGGGCTGGTGAAATCATGGAGACTGGTATGGCAGTTACACCTTCCCCATCCCTTTGATGTGTTTGGGACCGATGGGTATGGTTTCCAAATAGGGGAAGGTGCAGTGGGGAGAGAAGGGTGCAACATGAATCAGGCTGGGCACCAAGGGTCCTTCCTGGTTGGCACCCATGCCCGTGAACATCCTTTGCAGGACTGGGCAGGTGGATGCATGCCACAAAAGCAGCTTCCCCACTGGGAGAGAAGCAGGGATGCAGCACTGGTTCAGTTCTTCATAGGAAACTCATGGGTGCCAGGTAGGAAGGACCAGCCACCCCCCTAGCAGCCAATCCAGTGAGGCCGTAGGGGCTTCTAAGAAAGGCAGCGTTTTTGAGGGCCTATGGGTAAAAACAAACATGACAGCGAACCGGTTTGGCCCACTGTGGCCCGACTGTGTACAGACCCCGCCTGCTCGTCTGTGCCAGCACCGGGTTGCGGTGGCGGCTTACCTGGGCTGTGATCCTAGAGGCGGGGTTAAATCAGGCCATCCTGGAGTTGCATGTTTGTTTCCGGGCAGGTCTGCCGGCCCATGCCGGCTTCGCCATGATATACAGTCATGGCTGGTCATCATTGGACACTATGGCTGCCTGTCATGGTGGGAGACCGGGTGCTGGGCTTAGCGCGGGGTACGGGGACACTGGCCACACATTCGCCATTCTCCCTGCCCCCAGGCTGTGCGGCCGTCTGTCCAGCCGGGTGCATGTTCGTTTTGTGCTGTCAACCCAGGCGCCCTGTCCCGGGTCAGCCCAGGACACGGCAAGCTGGTATCACTTGTGTTTTTATTTAATTTATTATTTATTTATTTTCATTATTTATACCCCGCTTACAAAAGTTAAAACTTTAAAAGATATATGTTGTAAAATATACATAAAAGGAAAGCATAGGGATAAAAGCATCAAGAAGGGCGCTCCCAGCGAACCGCAGGGGTTGACCCAGGGCACGGAGAGTGAGGCGGTCTCACAGATAGGAGGGATGATGGGATCCGGACCGTATAAGGCTTTATAGGAAAGCACCAACACTTTGAATTAGACCCGGAAGACTATAGAGGCAGCCAGTGCAGAGCTCGGAGCACTGGTGTAATGTGCTCATGGCGACTCATCCCAGCAAGGAGACGGGCTGCCACATTCTGCACCAGCTGCAGTCTCCAGACTGTCACCAAAGGTAGCCCCACTTTGGTGCACTTTACAACAGTCTAGTCTTGAGCGCTTTACAACAGTCTAGTCTTGAGGTGATGAAAGCATGGATTATAGTGGTCAGGTCGGAGTCCGAGACATCACACCAGATGAAATTGGCGGAAAGCACTCCTCACCACAGCCTCAACCTGCAGATCCAAGTGAAGCTGCAGATCAAGGAGTACCCCCAGACTCCGAACCTGAAAGACCAGCAGGGGACAAACTCAATCAATGATGGGGGACTTCACACCCACCACTCTCCCTACCAACATCACCTCTGTCTTGTCAGCATTTAGTTTCAGATGGCTCGCCCTCGTCCAATCCCCCACAGCTGCCAGACATCAGGTAAGCACCAAGAGTTTTTACCCTGGGAGGTGTCAGTGTTGGTCAGGTGAAAGGGCTTCTCAGGGTGGAGATGGCTTTAGGATTTGAAGAATGCTCAACGCAAGAACATAAAATCCAAGGTCTCTGGTGGCCCCACCTTCTCCCTGGTGGTCCACTTGAGGGCACCCTTCATGAGGCCTTAGAGGTAGTCATGTTTGGAGTTCTGCTGGGATAGTAGGGGGGGACTGCACTTTGCCCTAGTGGAAAAGGGGGCTCCTGTGGGGCCCCCAGAAGAAGAGAAAATAGCAGGTTGCCAGGGACCCTGTGGTAAGACCAGTAGCCCTATCTCAGGTATGAATATTGCTTCAATTAAACAAGGGGCAGTGCTTAGGGTGCTTTTATACTAGCGGGTCACAGTTGCGTGACCGCTTGCGCGATTTTTCAAAATCCCGCACGGTGGGATTATACATGACGATGGATCCGATCACGTGCATTCAAGGCGGTCTCGTGTTGTTTGTTGACCGCGAACTAAATACCTCACACATTGAGGTATTTAGTTTGTGGTCGGCAAACAACGCGCGACCACCTTGAATGCGCGTGATCGCGTCCATCGTCATGTATAATCCCGCCTTGTGGGAAATCATGCAAGTGGGTCACGCAACTGCTACTCGTTCGTATAAAAACAGCCTCAGAGGAGGTCTGGGTTGGGTTTCCGGGTCAGAAGCCAGGATTTCTGGAGGTCTAAGGCCTCTCTCAAGAAAATTTGGATTGCAGTCCTGTTTGCAAGAAGCCCCTTAGGAGGAAGCCTTCTCCAAATTCTTTGAAGTTGCTTTGCAGGGCAGGCCTTGCCTCTGCCCCTTCTCTTCTCCCCTTCCCCACCATCACTCCCAGAGTCAGAGTACATGATTCAGTTCAATAATAAACTGTCTAGGTGTGTGACACTAGGAAGCCCCATGAGCAATGGAATATTTTTGCAGGCCTATAAAGTTCTCATTTAGGGCTGTAAATGTCGGGGGAGAAAAGCTCTCAGTTTGGCCTCTGCCCAAGATGAAAAGCCTTCATGCTGCAGCAGCAAGCAGCCTTTTGTGCTTGTGATTGATGCAGGGGACAAAGATTTTCTTAATTGAAGTGAGCTTAAATTTCACCTTGTACCCTTGCTTTAATGGGTGAAAACAAATGAGATAGGGGAGAGACAGCTCCCTGGGCCACCCTAGGGAAGGCCACTGCAACTACCACTCCTCAGGTCATCAGGGGGGACAGTTCACACAAGCAATCCCCCACCTAGTAATCTGAACATTGTGGCTGCCATCACAGGTCTCTCCATGCCACGAGTTGGCCGAAGAGACATCCATACAGAACAGGACTTCCAGACCCCTGCGGACTGGAGCCTCGGAAAGAATTGCTGCCGAACAGCGGATTGGGGACATGCCCTCACCCAGTCCGGGTGCGTGCACAGAAAAGCTGATCGGGTGTGCTCCTCCAGGTCCCTCGATCAGCTGTTTGGCAGCAAGGTGAGTGCGCTCCTCTGGGTCCAATCCTCAGACCTCATCTCATGGTGGGACTGGGCACAGCCTAACAGACAGGAGGACAACCATTAGCCCAGTTTGGCTATGTCACCGACTGCCCCCAGCCCATGTGCCCAATAGCAGCTGGCCCCCCTCCCCCCATATGAATGTGGTCAAACATCTGGTGGGGCCCAAGCTAACAAGCAGGTGACTTGCAAGCTAATGTGGGCTTATGCAGGATACCATCGCATGTGTTTTTACCTAATTTGGGGGTGGTTTTTGTTTTGTTTTTTCCCCAAAAATCATTTATGGGGACACAGATGAAATGGCCAAAGAAAATGAAAAGATGTTGATCAAATAACAAAATTGGACTGCTGTAGCAGAGACTCTGAAAGCTAAACCCCATAAGTACATACACTATAGAGTTCTGGACCCCGACTACATCCCCCTTTAGTGAGGAAGGAACCCAAAATGGCTGAATAGGTGGATCTAGCATCCCTGGATGCCCCTGCCCTATCTCCTGCCAGGGTTGCTGTTCACCGCTAAACAATTAATTCCAATCAGCTGTTTAGTCAGGGCACATAGCTAGAGTAGGTGCAACAGGCACAGCTGCACCAGGGCGCATGAGCCTGAAGGCCCACACACATGTAGAATGCATATCCCTACAAAAACCCTACCACGCTAACCCACAACCCCCCACCCGTCCCCCATCTCCCTCACCAAAAGCCTGGCAGAACAGCCAGGTCTTGCATTGTTGACAAAAGGAGGTGAGGTCCCAGTCAGTTGGACACTTCATTGAATTTAGGGTGCCCGACTTGCCCCAGTCATGTTAAGGCACCACCGACTAGTACCTGCCAAGCTACCCGACTCCCTGGGCTGATTTATCTCACCAGCCAGGCTGCTGCTCCTCTGGTCCAGACTCCTGGGTGCTACTTGCTTCTCCTCGGCCAGTGCGCTGCTCAGGTGAGCAGGCTTTTTCTGAGCAGGGTCGGGGACAAAGAGAACTCTTCCCATCTGCGTGTGCCCCCCTAATGGGTCCCCCATTCCCAGGGGAACCCAAAATGGGGGAGTGCATGCTCTCCTAATATGGGCCTCCCTGGGAACAGGGGACCCATTAGGTGGGCGCACACAGATGGGAAGAGGCCTCCTCGCTCAGCTCAGGAAAAGCCAAGTGGGGAAGTTCCCCACTCAGCTGAGTGACGCACAGACTGGGGGGAAGCAGCCAGGAGTGCTCTGGACCAGAGGAGGAGCAGCCCTGCTGGTGAGTCAGCTCAGGCCCCAGGAGCTGCTGGTACTGGTATTGGCATCCTGGGGAGTCGCAGGGCATCCCAGGGTGCCCCTGTAATATCCACATTTTCAGGGACCGGGTACCTGATGGGGGACCGAGTACCATGTCAGGTGCCCGCTGGAGGTGCCCGATAATGTGGGTATTACCTAAATTGGTCACTGCTACAGCTATAATTGGCATGTCAGAAAGGGACAGGCTGAAGAGTCTCTCCCTCCCTCTTGTCCCACACCCCAAAGAAAGACACTGACACCAATTATTTGGGTTTAAAATAGGCCGCACCAATTTATTAAATTATTCAATTAAGGAGGGGGCTATGCCCCTTCTAGTCCTGCTAACCTTAGCTATTAACTCAGTTAATACTATTAAACATAAACCTGAGCGGTCTGAAGTTCCTCAGTACCGCCCTAACGCTAACTATAGCTGCTGCAAATGTCACCCCTGTCCGGCCGCCCCTAGCCGGATCAGGAGGCCCTTGCCAATTGTGACCCTAAGAAGGACTCGAGGAGATGCTTCCCCGTGCCTTGGACCGCCTCTGTCCTAAGGCCCCGGGGGTTGTCCCCCTCTTCCTTGCTCTGAAGTGATGCTGGCCGGCCGGCTCTAGCTATCACTCAGAGCCCACCTCTTAAGGAGATGACTTGGCAGCAGACTATCCCTATTTCTAAGCTAACTACCTCGCAGGACCCCTGCCACTAAAGACTGCCAGCTTCTGCTTGGCTGGTCTTGCCCCCTCCCTCATTTCTGAAGTAGCCTTTCCAGTTGTTCCTGTACGGCCTTTAGATAAATTTCGAGACCCTCATCTGATAGGTGTACACCGTCTATCCTGTATAACTCAGGCTTGCTAAATTTGATTCCCGGATGCCGAATTACTTGGCCCCCCATTTCGATTACTAATTTCCCCACTTCCTTGTTGACCTTCCGTCTAGCCCTGTCCACCTTACTTGGGCGCATGGCGTTCCTCCAGTTTATGCGTTCGAGCATCTCAGACCATACGAACACAGTTTTCGGCAAGATCCGTCTTGCGACTTGCAAGTCTGCCTTGATATTGGTGACCAGGTGGAGACCTGTGTCAACCGGGAGGTTGTTCTCCCCCAAGTGTATAACAAGTACGTCTGGATGCTGTTGCGATGCCAAGGAGTGGATCAAGGGCAGAAACTGGGCCCACTTCATCCTGCTGAATCCTGCCCTCAGTTCCAGGACTCATCATGGACAACCAAACAATGGGTACATTTTTTTAATTAATTTCCATTCTAGATTCTAAGTAGAGACAAAATAGTGTGGAGCTATCTTTTATTGGATCAATTCAAGTTGGTGGAGGTGTACAAGCTTTTGGATTTACAGGGTCCTTCGTAAGGCAGGTCAGGAATTAGAACTGCAAGTTTAGAACTGAAATGTGTACCTGTAAAAATAAGTATACTTGATGAATTTCCGGTACTTGAATCGACATGAAAACATCATAAGAACTTCTATATTGAGTCAGACCAATGGTCCATCAAGCCCAGCATCCTGTCCCCGACAGTGGCCAAGTTTGGTCGCATGGGAGAAGGATCAGCAGTCACAATGGACAATCCATTCCCTGCTGATCACTTCCTTCTCCCAACAGGTATCTGATTGCAACCTGATTTAGGTACCCGATGTCCCAGAACTTTGACTTCCAGACCCAGAATGGAACTGCAGTTCCAACTCCTGACCTGCCTGATGAAGGACCCTGTCTGACGAAGGACCCTGTGAGGTCCAAAAGCTTGCAAACCTTCACCAAATTGAATTGGTCCAATAAAAGATAGCTCAACACTATTTTGTCTCTATTGCCTATATTTGGGACCAACACGGCAACCACACTCTCTCTACTAGATTCCAAGATCAGAAGGTGCCAGTGAGATCATTTTGACTAGATCTGAAATGAGTAGTGAGTTTATTATTTGCTGGTAACACTTGCATTTTTGAGTAACCCTTTGAGTATCCGAATACTGTCCACAATTTAAATGGGTACTTGCATATCTGTTTTTCAGATATTCTGTTTGGTTATTTTTGTTGTTCAGTCATCTTGGTATTTCAGTTATGTCATTTTGAGCAATTCCACAGGTGCAATAGTGCTAATATTGCCAAAATGACATAAATGTAAATATCTAAATGACCAAACCGACTCTCCTCCCCCCACCCGCCCCAAACTGGAAAATCTGAAATGGGATAACAAAAAATGGATGCTCAATGGACTGTCAATGGATACCGGTTATTACCTGAATTGCCATTTTCATTTTGGGTACAATATATTTGATGTGTTTGACCATTTCTGGGTGTGGGCTTTTCAGCTCTAATTGACTGATCTAACTAGTATGGGAAAATTGATTTTTCTTCTCCTTACTAGATCAAGCCCACTAAATTGCAGTTGGCTAACGCTTCTCTATAAGAAGGGCAACTGCGCTTGATTTGGTCTGACTGCATGTGGTGGAGAGAATCCTCAAACTCCTTTGGATGAAAATTTATTCAATTGTTTGGAATAATGTTCAAGTTTCTCTGCCCAATATTAGTGACTCCCAATTCCCCAAAAACATTTTGGGTAGTGCTTTGAGCCAGGGATGAAACTGTATGTAAATAATCATTGTATCTCTCTGGCTTCTATCACTTCTATCATTTTATTGATACTGCTTGTATCCTAAGAATTTCCCTTTGCTGTAGAGTTTGTGGGATTCATACACTCGGAAATAATGCAACCGATTTAGCTGCTTAGGGTTGCAAAGGTCTGTTTTTTACTGGATTCCTTGTAGCCCCAATATTCATTTTCAGATGTGTGGCTCTGAGTGCAGCTCGGACGTGAGCATGCTTGAAGGCCTTGTCTAGGACTGCTTTGAAATGGGATGATCTCTTGCTACATGTTAGAGCTGTAGGTTGCTCTAACGTCCCTGAGACTATGGGTGTTTTTAGACAAGCACCTCCTCACCCACTATCCACCACCTCCCACCTGTTATTCATCATGTTGTTGTTGTAGTTAGTATTTTATTCTTTATATAGCACAAGCAATGTGAAATAGGTCCCTGCCACAAGAGGGTTACTTGGATGGGAAGTGATGCAAAATTAAATTACCACAGTGCTCTGTACTGTCTGAAGTTCACCAGAATGATCACAGTGCAGTCCAACTCTGCTATAATGGATAAAAGAATCTGGCCTGATACAATGGGTAAAACCAAGCATGCAGCCGCCTCAGCAGCTGCACGTCCCAGTCAGGCCAGGGGACAGAATTCAAGTTCCTCCGGCCTGACCTGGAGGAGGTGGGGAGGCAGGGAGTGATGCGCGGCTGACTGGCTCTTCCCCCAGACTGCAGCTAGTACCCTGCTCCCTGCCATGACAACCCCCTCCCCCCATGCCAGTCTGGGTTGGTGCGAAAACAGACACACTCGTCTGGTTCAGCCCACTCTGGGCTGCCTGGGCAGCTCTTTGGCCTGGACTGTGGATCCATTTCCTTCCAGGCCCATGTTTCCAGGCCAGCTGCCTACCCTGTCAGGCTCTGAACTAGGCCCTTATTTGGTGGGCCCAGAACAGATGTGCAGGTTCGGCGCTGGCCCAGGCAGGCCAGAACAGTCTGAACTGGGCGATCTCATGTTTGTTAACACTCAATAAAGATGATAAAAGGTTTGTAATGTAAGACTATCAGGTAAAGTTGAAGGAATTGAGCATATTTAGCTTAGAGGAGAGAGGGGTGACCCAGAGGTCTGATGGATAAGACATCAGCTCTCAGAGCGGGAAACTGTGGCTTTAAGACCAGCCTGGATCATACAGTTCACTTGCTTGGGGAGATATGGTAATGGTTTCCAAATATGTAAAAGACTGCTCTAGTCATGGTAGCTAATTGTTCCCTATAGTCACTAAGGGTAGGGCCCGAGGGTATGGGTTTAGGCTGAACAATGGGTGTTAATATATGTAACGCTGCCTGCTATGGCCTGTCTGGGTCAGAACCTTACCCATGTGTCTGTCAGCAGGCCACCAGTTGTGGGCCCGCTACAGTCCCTGACTAGGCAGGTGGCTGCCCGGGAATCGTGGGCCTGGAAGGAATTGAGGCCACAGACAGTCCAGGACCAAGGGATTAGGGATGGGCGAACAGAATGTGGTTCGGATGTTCGGTTCAAAATCCGAGTTCGGGTTCGATGGTTCAGTTCAGCCGAGTTCGGTTTGGCCGAACTTGGCCAAACATTCAAAAATATCAAAATCGAAACCGAAACCAAAATGAAACCAAAACTGAAACCTAGTTTTCGGCCCTGGAAAGACATTTTTCCTGCCTCCGAACTCATCCAAACTTGTTCGAACACGACCAAGTTCGGTCCGAACTCCGAACATCCGAACCGCATTCGCCCATCCCTACAAGGGATACCCAGGAAGTCCATAGAGGGTCATAGTGGGTGAGCAAGTGTGTTTGCTCCACCATCTTGGTCCTGGTGTGGGGGCTGCTATGGTTACCTGCCAGCCATGGCAGCCTGTTACTGGAAGCCATGGGTACTCATCATGGCAGGAGTGGGGCATTGGCCGCAGCACAGGAACAGGGCCAGCCAGACTCGCATCTCTTTCAGCCCCCCCTCCCTGGCTTGGTTGATCAGTGGAAACATTTATTCTGTTCCCTGAAATGACCCAGCTGGGGGTGCCCCCTCGCCCCAGGATGTGTTGCTGGCGTACCATCTGCATGCTTATTAACACCCAATATTCAGCCTAAGCCCATTCCCTCAGGTTCTACCCTTAGGGATGGGAATTTCAGTTTCAGATTAATCCATAACTGCCTGGAATGGACTGTTATGGGTTAATCCAAAGCAACCCGTAATTGATGCCTCCCAGTTACAGGTCCAAGTTTCAGGTCCATATTTCCCCCACCTTCATCCCCTGGGGCACCTGAGTGTTCTTACTGGCCTCAGAGAGCTTGACTGAAGCACCTCCAATGCTGTGAGGGCTACTGGTAGGCCTCCTCGCTGTGGCATCCTCCCTGCTCTGGATCACCACCATTTTGGTTAAGGGCAGTGGCCATTTTGCACATGCGTGATTCAAAGCAGGGATGACACAGTGAGGGAGGCTCACAACAGTGGCAGTGCTTCGATCAAGTTCTCCGAGGCTGGTAAATACACTCCATGGCCACGGGGGGCAGGACTGGGAGAGGTCAGACTCACTGCCCCAGGGGAATGGGAGTACAGATCGGGTTTTTTCCCATTGACATTCAATGGGAAAATTTAACGAATCTTTAAAAATGAAACTGAACATAAAGACAGAAATTACAGATCTGAATCCGTAAAAGATCAAAATCCGTAATTTCACCCCAACACCCACCCCTACTGAACATGAAACGATTTGGATAACATAGAAGAAAGGATTTTCCAGCCATTAAAATAACTGGGTAGTAGAACATTTGCCAAGTGAGACATGGAGTCCCACACCAGTGGAAGTTTTTAGCAATAGGTTAAACACCAGCCAGTGGTGATTTAGGTTATAACTGGTTCTGTTTAAGGACAGGGGTAAAATATGATCTTTTAAGATTCCTTCCAGCCCTGAATTTATATTACTCAGCAACAGATTTAATTTCCCACCTTATTTGTGTATCAGAAGGCTTAATTAAGGATTGCTCTTGGAATCCTTGCAATGGAACTGAGAACTAGTAAAGGAAAAGACAAATCTATTCATTTATGTGTTTTGATTTTTCACCAAAAATATATTGGGATCTTGCCTGTTGATGCTTAGAACTTGTGCTGATCAAAACAGTGAACTGAAATTTGAAAAGGGGAAATTTCAAAATTTCAAAAAAATCTATTCAGTTTTTCCTCAAAATTTCAATTTGAATCAAAACCTCAGCCTAACACGTAGAACATTTCCCCCAAATGTGGAATTGATCAGAAACTGTTGTTCCAATGATCACATTAGAGAAAATAAAAAATAAAAGCATTATGGGTGATAATAAATGTGGGCTCTGCCTGGGCCAGAGACTTCTCTTCACATTTATTACCGGGTCATCAGATGTGGGCCTGCTGCTGCCCCGGTTTGGGTAAGCAGCTTGTCTAGATGTGGTCCCCTGGATGATTCCAGGCCCACAGCCTGGGGCAAAGGCTACCCAGGTCGGCCAACATGGGCCATAGTGGGCCCGTGTGTGTCTTCCTTTGCCGGGAATCAGGGGCTGCTATGATGGGCAGCCATGATTGCCCATCATGGTAGGGGACTGGAGATGCACCAGGGGTGCGGCCACCCAGCTGCGTGGCTTTTCTGTTCCCCCACGGTGGGCAGGGGGGACCAGGGGATGACTTGCCAGCCCGGTCAGGCGCACGTTTAATCTGTGTTCTGACCTGACGCCACCAGGGAGTGTGTAGCCGGTGCAGCAGCTAGAAGTTTATTTTCACCGTATGGATTTAAGCATAGGGTTAGTCGTGTCCTGAGCAGTGCAGAGATGGAAAATGGACACACCATTAGATATGTCCTCTGGGGCAGGCTCTCTTTGTTCCAGGATTCCACCTGAATGTTGACACGTTAAAATATCTGCTACCTACAAACCACATTTGGAAATACACCATCCCCAAGACATGTTGCCAGCCAGACAATATGCAATATTTTTGTTCGAGGAAGCTGGACTGATCAGAGTTAACACACTGACTGCTCCCAGCAATGACCTCAGTCTTTGGAGAAACAGCACTTAAGTAAACTTCCTGTGTGTTCAAGTCAAACTTCTAAACTGCTTGAGGGTATGGGGGCAGGGAGGAAGACTTGGAATGGAAACAGGAAGTGGGCCGTACTGCCATGATGACCTTTTGTGGCAAAATAAATTCCTGCATCCAATCAGTTGATGGCTTGTAGGACTTCCGAGAAAATAAATGCACGGATCAAAATGGGAAAAAACTTTCTCTGCTTTATAAACAGTACACATTCGACCCCCGATGCTAGAGGGAAGAAGTGATACGCGTCTGGAGACACCAATCTCATATGTTCTGTCCTCACACATTTTGGGCAGCTCTGACCTGGGCCTTTGTAATAACTGTTAATATCTGAGGGGATTCAAATATTAAAGATGAACGTATTTGCTAATGATTTTAATTTGCCCCTTGATTTCTGAATTTGTGGAGAACTAAAATGAACTGTCTCTTGGTGAAGGGAATGTTAACTTCCATTGGGTTAGGAGAGTAGAGAATTATTTTCCTTATAGCTACTGTTTTCCAACATGCTTTTAAGAGCTGTTTCTGCAGAGAGGAAAGCTGACCAAATAAACCTGGCTGAAATTTTGCAATCAAGCAATTTTATTTTAATATTTTGTCAGAAAATTGCATGCCTTTGCATTCTTATTGCTAAAAAATAACGGTTCCAGTTAGGGCTGTAATGAATATTCAGTGTGAATTTGACAAATTTGGTGCCTTCGACTGCGTTTAAACAAGTGGTCTTCACTTTCTGCTCATTGGCAGTTCCAAATATTCATTTTGGTTACTTCATGTTTGTTGATTAAAGTGCTTTGTTTACTTGGTGGTTTGTGTTAGGTTATCTGGATACTTTTTTTATTCTTTATTTTGGTATTTGATACACTGTTTGCTTTGGAGTAAATGAGGTTCTGAATATCAGATTGCCAATTGGACAAAGTAGTCAAAAAAACAAACACAAAGTAACAAAACAAAGTTGCAAATTTCAAAATGGTAACAAACACTAATGTGGATAGTCGTTTGTGGGGATGATTAGGCAAATTATTTACATGAATATGGAAAACCAGATGTGTTTCAGCTATAGCTGAAACAAGTACCTGCAAAAGTGGGTATACTTGTCACATTTCCTAAACCGAACCAAATATTTGGGGTACTTTTTGGTACCTGGACTGGCTTTAAGGTGGGTACCGAAACCCTGAGAAAATGGTATACTGAAATACAGATTTCATCCTGGATTTTGGGAAATTTTTCAGGCATCTTTTCGGTTTTTCTGATAATTTCAGGCATTCAAAAAATGATAATACCCCAAAATAAGAGTATGTCCGTTTTTACATGGACGCCACCTTCCCACCAACATCCATGAACACCCATCGGATGGGTGGGAGAGCATCCGTGTGAACGTCAATGGGTGGGTGTGTGCACTCCCGCGACCCACCCACCAACACCCACGGAGCAGCCAGGAAGGAGCCAGCATGCTCCGTGGGTGGAGATGGGTGTTCAACACCCACCTGTCCGTGTAAATGTCTCTCTGCTTTGCACCAATGGTTGTTCAGTGGGTGTGCTCACCCACCCATCTCCATCCACTTCCACCCAACGGGCCTGCGACAGCGTCTGTGTAAAAAAGGCCTATTACTTGCAGGTACCAAAATCAAGTACCCATTTCAGCTCCAGTTTCAGTTCTAGTTGCAATGAAAAGTTGCCATTAAAAATAAATAAATTGGTAAGAACCTTTGCCTTTTATTTTTCGTTGTTTCATCAACTCTTCCCCCTGCCCCCCAAGAGTTGTGAATCTACCAGGCAAAATGTGTTAACCATAATTTTGACAGTCTCCTTTTCCTGCTCCCCCCCCCAAATTGCCTTGCTCAATTCCCGAAAGCCTATCCAGCGTACCGAAGTAGAGAGATCAAGAAGCCTGTGAATGAAGTTTTCCCAAATCTTCCAATGAGAAAGAATATATCACACATGGTGGATATTAGTTAGATTGCTTAATGAGCTACTGAAAGGCGCATAATGGAATTAATCTATTTAATTCTGATCTCTGCTAATGGTTGGGACATCCTCCAGTGGTAGACCCAGATTCCCTTGGTTCTCAAATTTTTCTGGTCCCACCCATTGCTGAGCCCCAACAACACCAGACCTCACTTTTTCCAGGACTGGGAAGACCGCCCCCTTCCCTCATGCTCAGGGCCCTGCACAGGCCTCTTACATCAGGGCTTGCAGCTTTGTCTTGGCCATGAACTGCCTCTGCTGCTCTGCTCTGGCTTACAGAAAATGCTGTGGTGGGGCAGTGCTGTGTGACAGAAGCAGAGGAATGTGGGACAGGACTGCTGAAGTGCTAACCTGGACAGCCCCCCTCTAAGTGGCAGGTTCCATTGCAGCTTCATGGCTGTCATAGTGATAGGGGTAACTCTACCACCGACCTCTGCAGTAATGCAAGGTGACACCCTGGATTTGTGTCACCTTGATCTCTGATGGACCTCATCAGGACCTCCACAGAAGGACTGAGAAGTGGGCATCTCAAAGACTGACTGAGGACCACTGTCTTATATGCAGAGAACATACGTCTGTTACAGAATCCAGCCAGGCAGTCAGCTCCTCTGTGATGGTGCTTATTTCTAGTTCTAGAATGTTCTGATTCCATCCTTGGTGTTGATTGTCCAAGATGGAGACAGCATTAACCTTGGTTGTCTGTGAAGCTGCAGTGCCCTTGTTCTTCGTTTGAGCCAGCTGAGATAAACCAGTAGCAATCAAAATCTAAAGGAGGTAGGAATCCATAACCGTTTCCCCAGAGTTAATTTTCCCTGAGAAGCTGCACTCAGCAGTCAAGGAGTGTGTCCTGGGGTAGGCTTCTTCTCATAAAGAAATAGTATCTTTGTAGAAGTGAAAGGGAGGGGATCAGTGACCCAGAAAGGGAAAAGGAGAAGAGTCAGAGGACTGTGAAGTGAAGGACTGCTCCAAGGAGGGAGAGCCCTAAGTTAATAGGCTACAGTTGATGAACCAGGCAGCCCCTCCATTTCTCTACCCCCACGAGTCCAGGCTTTCTCTTCATAGCCCCAAGAGAGCAAGTGTCAACCCCTAAGCTGGCATAAATGCCACATGGACCTGCCTGCTGTCATTCTCATTGTAACCAAGCCAAGCACGTGCACTTGAGATCTCGCATCTTCATGAATGTTAGACCCCTTGTCTCTCCCTCTGTTCCCCTTCCTAAGTCTCTCCCCCAGCTCCTGTCTCTCAGATTGTAAGCCCTAGGGGCAGGGACCGTGTCTATTTTATTACTTTGTAAAGTGCCAGGTACACTGCTGGCGCTATATAAATGTTTGTTAATAATAATAATAATAATAAACTAGTTAATATGTCAATGTCACATTCGTAGTGAAGATAATTTTGGATATTCGTTTGTGTGTGACCAAATATGCAAATTATATTCAGGAACATGGAAAAATGTTGCTGCCCTAAGTTAGGAGAAGTGTTGGGTAAGGGCTCTTGTGCATTAGAGAATATTCCCATTTCAAAACTACCTTTCCAAATCGAATGTAAAAGTATATAAACTCTTCAAGATGGAGAGGATCTGGGGATTAGTTGCAGGATCTGTCGCTCTTTTTAAATGGCTTGGCTGTTATCACTTCAAAGGCTCTACACATTTGGGACCATTTATGACTAACAAACATGTGCTGAGAGATGTGCAGCCTCCCGCAAGAGTGGAAGTAAAATGTTTGACTTGGCCTAATGACACAAAAGGAGGATGAATGCCAGAGATGTCAAACATCGACCCTGTGTAGCTGACGGGTGTCCGGGATACGTTACTCATGTCTCCATGTGTCCAGGAGTTCCTACATTAGACAGGAAACTTGCCAAGGGATACATTTGACAAACAGCTCAATTGTGGTAAGTTTCCTATCAGACTAAACCAAGCCATGCAATGGCTCTGTCGTGATCTCTCCACCTGTCTGTTCCAGAGGGCACTGCCTCCATAAAGATAAGGCCCGGCAAATGCCTGTGCAAAATGGCCGCTGGGCCATTGGGCACGTGTGTAGCCTTGCAGCCATCCTGTGCATGTGCACAGTAGCCACCACATATGTACAGAACAGCTGCCCTTTTCCAAAATGGCTGTGATGCTGCCAGCGCCATTTTGGAAAAGAGCAGTGCATGTGTAGAACACAGCCACAGCAGCCATTTGTGCATGCACAAAAGGAGAGAAAAAAATCTCAACAAGAAATTGTCAAGATTGGGGCTTTTCTCAATGCTTGTCCCCCCCCCCCTTGATTCTCATTGAGAAGTTTGATTCTTGACAAGAATCGAGAAAAAAACAAGATTGAGTTTATGCCCTAGGGAGCACTCTGAGCTAGCCAATGGGCTGCCATCTTTCTGAGCTGACCTGAAACAGGTAGTGCATTTGCTACCGGTAGGTAATACCTGCATTTTCAAATAGTCTATTCGGTGCCCAGTTGGTACCCAAGTACCAAGTCAGGCCCCTGATTTCTCAAAAATACCAGGTATTGCCTTTACCAGGTTGCCTATTATTTACCGTATTATTGATTGGTAAAACAGTAAATCTGTACCGGAATCGGAATGGAAAGTAAAAAAATCAGTACCAACAGTTAGAAAATTGATACTAGAAATTAGAAAATCGGGACAAAACCCAGTAAATTGGTACATCAGGTAGCTTGTTGGGCACTAATTGAGTACCGATTAGTAACTGATGTTACCGGCTTTGTGCTTTTGGGTTTATACTTTATTTATTTTAAGCTTGTGTGCATGTAGACTGTGTTTTCCGATGTTAACCCTGGGATCTCCTTGCTGCTGTGTTGTGCCAGTGTTTTGCCAGTGTTTTCTGTGTTTCCCTGTGTTTTGGGTTTATACATTATTTGTTTTAAGCTTGATGCGCATATAGACTGTGTTTTCTTCCATCCGATGTTAACCCTGGGAACTCTTTGCTGCTGTGTTTTGTCAGTGTTTTGCCAGTGTTTCCCTGTGTTTGGGGTTTATACATTATTTATTTTAAGCTTGATGCGCATATAGACTGTGTTTTCTTCCATCTGATGTTAACCATGGAAACTCCTTGCTGCTGCGTTATGCCATGCCACTGGCCTACCATCCCCCTGGCTCCGCCTACTGTCCCCCTGGCTCCGCCTACCATCCCCCTGGCTCTGCTCACCAGCCGGCCTTCCTGCCTCTCCAAACTCAAAAATCACCAGCCGCTCCTGGCCCCACATAGAGCTGACTTAGTTGTTTGGATGCAAGTTGAAGAATGACCATGTGGTGCTGTTTTACCAAAGCCAGATTCAGTTTTTCATTTGTTTTTTTTTTACATACATACTTTTTTCATTCAGACTTAAGAATCCGGGGTTTGCAAACTACCACATGGGAGAGTTTAGACACTTTTCCTTCCCACCCCACAACTGGAATTCACCCGTGTGCCACTGCAAACAGCAGTGCCGGTGACTCACATGTTTTGAGAAGCAGACTTGGTAAATCCCCAATATTAGTATCCCATGGAACTTATTTTAGGTCACCTGAAACATTCAATGAAATGTTTTTATTTTATTGTGTTTGTAAGGGGAAAGGCAATGGCAGGGGAAGGTTGAAAGGGAGAGATCATGAGGGTTGGGAAGGCCATAACCCATGCGTGGAGTATGTCCTGAGTGGGAAGATTAGGGGGAGAGGAGTGAAGGTAAACCCATCAAATGTTTGGTATTTGACTTGACTGACCACCTTCTGGTACTAATAGGTACCTGATAAATGCCCAATTGGTTTCCCCACATCCCAATTAATTTACCAACTTCAGGTACTGATTTTTATTTATTTATGTATTTATTTATTTAATAATTTGTATCCTGCTTCCTCCAGCCCTACGGCAGCTCGGGGCGGCTGCCGTAGGGCTTTTTGAGTTACTGTCCTATTTTTCACTATTTCCTGTACTGATTAAACGATTTACCTTTTGGTAAATGGTAAATCGCCAGTGACAATTCCCAAATTTGGGGGTAATCGGGTACCCATCCCGCACTCAGGTAGCCTGATATGGTGACAGGTGCTTCAGATCTAGTCATGACCCCTCTGTGCGAGGAGGGGGTTCTGAGTTTGCGGAGTGGAGGAGGGACTCCTCCAGGTGAGAGACGGAAGAGTGGGAGAGAGTGAGATAGGTTAGTTGGGTTTGAGGATGGTGAAAGGTGAGGCACTGGATGGGAGAGAGAGCATAGGTAGGGCCTGAGGGGTTGGGATTTAGAGACTTTGTATCATGTGTTTCATTTATATTTGTTTATCTGTTGCTTGAATTATTGTGAGCCATCTCTGAGCCTGTTGGATAAGGGCGAATTATACATGGAAAAATAATAAAAGTAGTAATAAAGTAGAGTGAGGCTGCCTCATCCCCGACATGATGTAGACCTCATAGCCAGGCATCAGGGTTTATTCTTGCAAACAAGGGTAGTTATTCCACCATGAATACCTCCATTTAACTCTTCCCATGATCAAGAGGAAGCAGGGGTTAAATACCTCTTTTCTTCTCCTCCATCTCCCTGCTTGGGAACCTGCGGGCAACTGCCAGCAGGGGGAACTAGTATAATAAGGACTAAGGAGTCAGTGAGGCATATATAAGCCAGGAGATGAAGGTGATGAGGGTATAACAAGTGAGCAGTCATATGAGGAGGCTACAAGGACTTGGGAGATGCTTAACGCAAAAAAGACATTTGTGAGAACAAAACCCTCATTAGGATAGAATCAGAAATCTCTGGAGTGACCTTTCCAGCACTGAGGAAAGTTTCTAGGCTTCATGGTTGCAGGGGAAATCTTGAAAATATGACGTGCACAGTAGAAAATAAATTAAAAGTATCTACAGTTTAATTTTGTCTAAATCTAGTAATGTTTGAGATAATCTCATGATTTTAGGGGCCCAACCTGTGAATGTTGAACTTGGTGACCCTGCTACAGGGGCCAATAGGGCAGGTGGTGATTGCTGGAGGCCAGGTCCACCAGTCACATCCCCTTCACCCTGAGTATCCCCCTCCCCCACCTCACCGTGGAGGTGG
>QEPC01011341.1:21577764-21595276 GCA_003113815.1 Sphenodon punctatus
TTCCCGGGACATTCCCCCGGCTAGCCCGGGAAGCGTGGTTCAAATTGACCCCATGTGCGGATTGACAGTGGCGAACATCTGGCGGCCGCCAAACAGACATTCGAGACACATTGACCACAGGTGGGTATTCACTGTGGTTCACTGTGATCTCGTAACGTCTGAAAATACCCTGAGAATCACGTTTCAGTCCTAGCAGCTGTTTTTCCAATGTAAATTGAACTTTCAGATTGACTGAATGGGCCAATCAGCTCAGTTTCCAGCTGATGGCAGCCCAGAGCACCTTGACTCCAGAATGGTTTTCTCATATTCCGTATCTCCTAGATGAACATCCACTGACCACTTCACAATCAACTCTGTTGGCTGGATGAAGGTCAGCATTTCATTTGACCCCAAGGGGGGCAGCTGCTCTCTCGGCAGGAAGCTAACAATTCCATTGTGTATATGTGGGATGCTTGATGAATTAGCCTGAATAATCTAAGTCAGGATTTTGGTAAAGCAGGATCCAGCCAACACCTGGACTTTACAAAGAATTATTGCCATGTGAATGGGAGGTCCTCCACCCTTCTTCACCATGGGCTTCCAGCTACTAAAGTCCCATGCCATGATCAGCACAGCAGAAATGTAGCAAGCTGGAATGGGCCCATTCCCTGGTGCAGTGGTAACCTCTGTTGCCCTCCTCTTCCTGTGGCAGAAAGGAACACAGCTGCATTAGGGAGTGTGTCCTCCACCTCCAGGCTCATGGACTCCAGTGCAGCCATGCTGCCTGTCAATATTGTAGCCCCTCCCTTGCAACACAGTTCTCTTTTCACCCAACTGAAGGCATGCTCACAGAAAATTAGGGCTGAACCAAATAGAAAAAAATTATTCACGAGTATTTCCAAGTCTTTGAGGATCGGTTCTGAGTGTTTGGCCTCATTATTTGATCAAATACTTGGTAAAATAAAACCAAATACCAAGTATCCTTATATAGGGGCAGGAAAAGCCTCATATGTTGCTCATTCGAGGATTTTCTGAGTACAGAGTATGGGGGCAATTCCTTAGTTACTCGGTAAAACTGAGTTGAATACTGAGATACTCGGGGAAAAAACGAGTAATTTTGAACTATGAGTACACAATGTTGGGTACTAAGCTAGGAGTTACCACTCAGGAATAGGATCTGGGAGTGATTGTGGACAATACAGTGAAATCCTCAGCTCAGTGTGCAGCAGCAGTTAAAAAAGTAAACAGAATGTTAGGAGTTATTTGCAAAGGGATAGAGAATAAAACTGAGGATGTCATAATGCCTCCATCCAAATCAATGGTGTGACTTCACCTGGAATATTGTGTGCAGTTCTGGTCACCCCATCTCAAAAAAGACATAGCTGAACTAGAAAAGGTACAGAGAAGGGCAACGAGAATGATAAAGGGTATGGAACGGCTTCCGTACAAAGAGAGGCGTGAGAAGCTGGGTCTCTTCAGGTTAGAGAAGAGCAGGCTGAGAGGGGACATGATAGAGGTTTATAAAATCTTGAGTGGTGTGGAACGAGTAGATAGGGAATGGTTATTTACCATCTCAAATAGTACTAGAACTAGGGGACACTCCAGGAATCTAGTTGCCGGCAGATTTAAAACAAATAAAGTACTTTTTCACTCAACGCATAATTAGTTTATGGAATTTGTTGCCAGAGGACACTGACAAGGCCAGTAGTATAGCTGGGTTTAAAAAGGACTTGCTAAGTTCTTGGTGAGTAGGTCCATTAATGGCTATTAGCCAAGTAGCTTACAGGATGAACTTTTTACACTCGGGAGCTGGAAGTGAACAACGGGGAATGGATTGCCCATTGTGACTGTTGGTTCTTCTTCCATGTGATTGAGATTGGCCACTGTCGGAGGACAGGATGCTGGACTTGATGGACCATTGCTCTGACTCAGTATGGCACTACTTATGTTCTTATGAATACCGAGTAGTTTTAGCACTTCACAAAATGCTTCTTACCCCTGGGTATTCATGGCCAGCAGGGCCAGTAGGGCCAATGGCCCAGGCGCCATGGTTGGAGGGGGCTCCCACAGGGAAGCCAGTCCTGGTAGCCTCAGGACTAATGTATCATTGATCCTTGGGCCCTGCAAATTCTAAGGCCAGTCCTATGGGTGTTGCTACCCCAAAGTTAGTTTTCACCAGAGGTAAAGCTATTTGTGTAACCACTTTTAGCCAGGGATTCAGGATTGTGCTACCCCTGGGGTAAACTATCATGCTTCCATACAAAAGTAATGACTAAACTACGACCCTTGGAGTAGTGTGCAGTATTCCCCCTGGATAACTGTTTCCATGGCTGCTCTCTGAAGAAAAGCACTGTAACTTGAAAACTTGCACACACTTATCCACAAAAGCTGATCCAATAAAAATTAGCCTGAATGAGAGCAAGTGTAGCCTAGTGGATAAGGTGGTGAATTTGGACCTGAGAAAGTAATGATCAAGTCTCGTCATGGCCATGAATTCACTGATAGGGCTTAGTCGAAATAGCTGTTCTATTTCCGCGGAAATTGTAAGGCTATGTTATTTTCTGATCAGAATCCTGATTGAAAAAGTGGGGGGAGGGGGAAATCACCACTGCTGCCACCATTTTGGGTATGGGTAGCAGATAATAGGCATTTTTACACACACCTTAATGTGCTGGTCTTTTAATTAGGGTTGAAACTCGTCTCGCCGGTCTCACTGGTTCTCAGCGAGAAGGGGGGGTGCCCCCCATTTCGCCTCGAGACGAGACGAAATGAGAAACACCACCTTCTCACTGAGAACCAGTGAGACTTTGAGAGGTGGGGGGGCACCGGAGATGAGCAGGGGGCAGGGCAAGACAAGCCCCCGTAGCATCTCTGGGGCCCACGTGGCCTCCCCGCTAGGCCAGTGAGAGAGGGGGCAAGCAGGAAAGGATTAAAGATTTACTTACCTCCCTCCAGAGTCCATGGGGGAGTGTGTGTCCCCTCCTGACACCCCGCTGTACTGCAGCGCTGAACAGGGGGAGCCGGGGTCGGGTCCCGACGTGCCTTGCTGCACTACTGGGCTTTCCGGCGCTGCAGTTTAAAAAGAAGGGAAAAAAGAGCTGGAGCATGCGAAGAGCAATGCTCCAGCCCAGGACGTCCTTTTCAAAGATAGAACTGGCAGGGTCAAGCAGTTGTTCTGCACATGCTCAGCCCTGCAGGTGCCATCTTGATGAAAAGGGTGCCTGTAGGACTGAGCATGTGCAGAACAACTGCTTGACCCTGCTGGTGCCATCTTTGAAAAGGGTGCCCAGGGCTGGAGCATTGCTCTGTGCAAGTTCCAGCTCTTTCCCCCCCTTCTTTTTAAACGACAGGGCCGGGAAGCCCAGCAGTGCGGTGAGGAGCATTGGAACCTGCCCCCCTGCAGCAGTGCAGAGCGACAGGGGGTCGGGAGGGGACCTGCCCCCATGAACTCTGGAAGGAGGTAAGTAAATCTTTAATCCTTTCTTGCCTCCTCCCTCCCTCACTGGTGCTCAGGAGGCTTGCCTTGTCCCCTGCTCACCTCTGGGCCACCCTGCCTATTCCCCCTGCGATAATTCTCAAGGTTTGTGATAGGGGGGCTCTGGCCCTCTTGTCTTGAATCTTGCAAATTATTGTGAGATTTTTAAATGGGGCTCATTTCAGCCCTACTTTCAATCTTCTGGGTTTACAAGTCCACAAGTAAGTTCCGGATGCATTCTTCACACACACACACACTGCCCTGAGGCAGTTCCTGGATGCATTCTTCTCACAAACACTGCCCTGAGGCAGCCTAAAGTAGCCGCAGCTGTAGATGTGAGGGGCTGTCATGGAAACCAAGTGACCACAGCTGCCTGGAGCAAAGCAGTTTACCAGGAGAAGTTCTATGCAGAAGTTCAAAGAGCCAGATGTTTAAGATCTGGGTGAGTGAGAAATGTGAGTGTAAAAACACCCATTTTGTGCCTGCACAAATGGCCAGTTTTTTGCTGTTTATTGTTATTTTTTCATTTGTTCCAACTGGAATCAGAACACTCGGTCAAACCGACGTCCAGTCAGAACAAATGAAATGCCTGGTTCCAATTTCAATCTGAACCGGACAAAATTTTGGTTTCACCCCTGCACGCTGTGTGGTCTTGGGCAAATCACTCTCTCAGACTCAGTTTCTGATCTGTAAAATGGGACTAATAATGGATTACTATGAAAGTGAACTAGATAAGGCTTGTAAAGCATTCTGAACACTACAACAGCTAGGGATGGGCTAACAGAACTGAGTTCGGAAATTTGGTTTGGTTTGGTCCAGTTCAGAAATTCGGTTTGGAAGTTCAGTTCAGTCGACCGAACTATTCGAGTTCGGTTCGAACTCCGAACTTCCGAACAAAGTTCGGAAATTCAAACCTCATTGAACTAAATGGAATATTATCTTTTAGGGATGGGCGAACAGAGCTGAGGTTGGAAATTCGGTTCGGTTTGGTTCGAAAATCGAGTTCGGTTTGGAAGTTTGGTTCAGTCGACCGAATTGGTCGCGTTTGGTCCGAACTCCGAACTTCCAAACCGCGTTCGCCCATCCCTAATAACAGCTACATAAAAAAACCCCAACCCATTATGTCCACCACCTTGTGTATTGTCTCCCACTCTTCTATAATCCAACCTGCAAGGCCCCAGATAACGACTCTTGTTCCACTGAGCAGCTACAGTAGGTGTTATAAGTGGAATTGCGCTGAAGAAAGAAGGAATAAAATCAGCCTGCAAGATCCAAAGGTATTAAGGGCACACACACACCTACACACACGCACGCAGACAATGATTGCATGAGTCCTTTTCCCCGAAAGGAAACCAGGCTAAAAACCAGAGACTGAGCATTACCCAGCAAATCATATTTATGAGTCCTTCTTTGTGGTTTTAATTTGAAACAAAAGAAACCCCTCCTTCTCACACACCCCCTATCAATCAGTTCCTTTGGGAAAGGCATCTGCATTTCCATCCAGTAAGCCATGATACTGCAGCTTTAAGAAAGAACGTGGGGGGAGGGTTCTCCAGCAGCACTTTGTTTCCTAGTGCTCCCACCATTAGCAAACACCTCTTTAGAGAGCCAGAAGGAATTCTGTGCACTGAAATAGCCCCTGTTCAGCTGCAAATGCTTCTGGATTCCCCTTTTCATCTCTCCTTACGAACTCTGCGCATTACATCACACCAAGTGCATCTTGGGGGATATTGTTATGCTAATGAGACAAACCATGAGACTTCATTCTCTCGTGGCACGAAGGCACATTTCCCACCATGCCCCGGCTCTCTGGCTCATTCAAACCAGGCTGAATTGCCTGCCGAGAATAAAAGATGCCGTCTTAATTAACTACTGCGCTCCACTCCCAATCACAGCTTGATTGTTGTGCTGGCTGTTCTTGTCACTAAAGAGGAAATGCCAGTGCTCCCGATAGCAGGCCTGGAGTTTGGGAATGGGGGCTTCCATCCTGCTCCAAAGCTGAGCTGTTGTCTTATTAAAGGGATGGCCTAGCTCCATGCCGATGCCACTGGCTCCCAATAATCCAATCCTTAGTGAAAAATCAGAACCTCTAGCCAGCCTTTAACTCCCCTTTCTTAGTGTTGTCATTAGCCCACCCTCCTTTCCGGCGAGGTCCTCCTTTACGCTTTTACCAGTCTACCCTGGCATGGAAAAGCAGCCCTGTATCCTGTTGTGTCTAATAAGTTTACTGGCTGCTTGTTTCACTGATTATTTTTTTTGCGGGGGGGCTCCCCCATCGGAAGCAAAAAATCAAAATACAAAAGCCCTTTCTAACTCCCTACTTCTCTGCATGTCTCTATGCATAACGCTGGTCACTGTTCCAGCTGCTTAACTTGGTGGCAAATAATGAGTGAAAACAGACGTGACATTAACCTGCTTTAGCCTGCGATAGCCCACCTTAGCCTCGGACTCACCTTCATATCTGGTTTCTTACTGCCAGATGTTCACCTGCTACCACCCCAGGGTGGGCTGACAGCTGCTACAGGATGTGTTGGGCACAGGCAGCCTTGATGAAGACCCAACAACCTGGGCTAAACTGGGCTAACGTCTCCCTTCTGTCCTGCCCTGCCCAGCCCTGCCATGAGGCATGGACAGAGGATCCAGGCCTGGAGGAGCCCTCCCTGATCAGCTGTTCAGTGGGACTGCGTACATGCACACTCCAACTCCCAATCAGCTGTTTGGTGGAGCCGGGTGCATGCGCTCCTCCAGCCCCAACCCGATCAGCTATTCATTGGGGCCAGGTGCACATGCTCCTCCCTGCTCCTGATCAGCTGTTCAGTGGGGTTGGGTGCACATGCTCCTCCACCCCAAATCATCTGTTCAGTGGGGCCAGGGTGTGCTCGCTCTTCTAGGCCCTACCAAACAGTTGATGGGGTGGCCCACAGGTGCATCCTCACCTAGCCGAGTGCGCACACCAAACAGCTGATTGGGGGCCCCCGAGGATTGCCCCATCAGCAGTTTGGCATGCACCCTCTGGCTGGGTGAGGATGTGACTGTGGGCCCCCCATCAGCTGTTCAGTGGCAACTCTTCCTGGGGGCCTGATCCTGATGAGCAGTAGGGGCCTGGGAGTCCTGTCCCATGAGAGAAGCTCCTCGGGCCAACCCGGTGCATGGAGGGACGTGTGATGGCATCCCCCATGCCTTGTTATGGAGGGATGGCTGTTTGTGCGAACAGCTCTCCCCACCACCCAGAGGAGTGACAGGTTAAGTGCCCCCCCCCCCCCATGTGGCCTGGGGAGGCATCTCTTTGGCATTACATCAGTTTTCACCCAATGTTATTTTTGTTCATACAACAGCATTTGCTGTGATTGCTCATTTCAGGCTTAGATATTACTAGCTGTGGGAGAGAGAAGCCAGCTCCAGGCTGGCAGAGGGCTGGCAGTCCCAGGTGGAGCTGAAATGGGTACTACCTAGCATGCACAAGTAATACCTGCATTTTCAGGTACCGGGCTGGGTACCTGAATAGCCCCATCCAAATTGGGGATTTCTGTTACTGATTTCTTGGTTACCAAACATTAAATTGCAATGGAAAGCTGAAAACCTGGGACCTGAGGTCAACATTTGAGGACTAGAAGTTGACTTTCTGGGACATTGGGCACAATCCCATGGCCCGCGGATCCCCGTGTGCAAGCTGCGCGTGCACATGATTTCCACGTGGCACAATGTGCCAGCAGTAGAGATACAACTGGCTCCTGTGTGGCCGTACATGCGCAACTGCGCACAGGATCCACAAACCATAGGATCGGGCCCATTGAGAACCTGAATCAGGCCCTGATTGGGTACCAGTTAGTATCTGAAATGTTCAGTTTGATTCAGGTACTGGAAATTGAATGGGTATGCCACTTTTTTCAGGTAATCATTTCAGCTCTAGTCCCAGAGTAGGAACGCAATTCCTCAGAGCATCCAGCTGTGAAAGCAAACCGCATGGGATGTTGTTCGGTTCGAAACCCGAGTTCGGGTTCGATAGTTCGGTTTGGCCGAACATTCAAAAATAGCAAAACCGAAACGAAATCGAAACCGAAACCTAATTTTCTGGTGAAAATACGCTTTTCCTGCTCCCGAACTCATCCGAACTCACCCGAACATGATCTAACTGTTCGGTCGTTTGAGAGTTTGGTTCAGACGTTCGGTTCGGATGTCCGAACAGACCGAGTCCGGTCCGAACTCCGAACATCCGAACCGCATTCGCCCATCCCTACAAACCGCAGTACCTTTCTTGTGACAGCACACCCTCAGCTCTCTTTTTTAACTCTCCTACCCCACTTAGTCCCTTCCCTTTGTTTCCCTCACCCTCCCATCTCTTCCCTTACTCCCTGTGACACCCCAATAGTCCCTTTCCTATGACCCACCCGGTCTGTTCTATTTGATCCCTGTGAAAACACCACTGCAGCCTCCCACCCATTGGCCGCTGGACCCCACTGTCTGCTGCCACTGTGTAAGTTCCCCACCCCAGATAAACGATTATCCACCATCCCTTTCCCACCTTGTTTTTTTTTCTTCCACCTGCTAGCCCCCCAGCTTCCCTGCTCGCCAGAAACACCATGGAAATGTGCAGGAACCAGACTGGCACGCTTAACAAAATCACCATCTCTGCGGTCCCTGTGCCTGTTGTAGGGCAGTGTGCATCTCTAGATCCAACAGTGGCTATGTGCTTGCCACAAATGTGTGTTGTCAAGGACCATGATTTTTCACATCTCAAGCTATGCTAAGCATGTGTGTTTTCACAAACAAGTGTAACAACCCAATTTAGGTTTAAAGCTTAAATGAGCAGCTAGCATTATGCCTGGCAACACCCACAGTAGAGTTGGGTATCCTAACAGTGGGTGTTTTTAGACGCACATTTCTCCTGGATGTTTGCTGTAACATCCAGACATTTCTGTGTCTCTAAATCACTCATCCAGATCTTAAACATCCGGATCTTTGAACTTCTGCGTGAAACTTCTCCCAGAACTTTTGTGTATAAAAGGTTCTCCTGGTAAACTGCTTTGCTCCAGGCAGCTGTGGTCACTTAGTTTCCATGGCAGCCCCTCACGTCTACAGCTGCTGCTACTTTAGGCTTCCTCAGGGCAGTGTGTGTGTGAAAAATGAATCCGGAACTTACTTGTGGACTTGTAAATCCAGAAGATTGAAACATCCGGAACCTTAACTTGTGTCTAAAAATGCCCAGTATCGTAACTGACTGTTGTGGCACAGAACACTGCAAACCCATCTCACTGGTACCCGATGGATTCCCTTTCCAGCCTTCATGGTTGGACCTGCATGGCAGCAGCTAGTGGGCCCGGAGTTAATCCCTAGGAGGGCTCCAGGTGCTGAAATTGCACCGCCAACTGCCTCCCACCCATTGGCCTACACTCCGCCATACAAGTTCCCCATCCCATGATAAATGTTTACCCACAAATGAGAATACCTGCAATTTCAGGTAGTTGGTTGCCCATCTTGGTATGTGGGTGCTTGTTGGGCAACTGAAATGGCAAGTATTACCCATGGGTAAAAAGAAATTAAAAAATAAGTACTAATTTTTGCTCTGTCAATAGAGCCATTGCTCCTGTCTTTAGAAACCAGGCTTCATAGGTTCAGGTGCTCGCTGCACAGAATTCCTTGCAAAGAATTTGTACCTTAGTTCAACTCTTTAGTAGTTTATTATTTTCAACTTCCAGATATCCCACCCAAATCTAGTGTGAGCTTGCATGCAGGTAAAGAGGGAAAAGACATTACTGGGCTATTAAAGAGAGAGCAGGTCACTGGGATGGAAACCATCAAATTTGAAGGGGGAGAAGGCCTTGCTGGGAACTTAACAGCGGGGTCACAACTCTGTTAATTAATCAGTGGTCAAAGGCAGGCAAGAGAGCCATATATTTGCTTATCTAACAGTGGATCAAGGAGGAGAGCACTTTACATGTGAAGTCAGTTTAACTTTCAGATGGAAATGGGTTGGTTCTTGTGCTCCCCCTTTGATTTATTTCAGCCCGGAACTTTTATTTACACGAATAGGCCAAATTTTAACAAGTGCGGCTTTGGGTCTGGCAGTTAATTAGCTCCTCTGACACATCTCAAATTCGTTACCCTCGGAGATGGGAGATGTAGTCATACTGCTGGTCTTACAGATGCAGCACTCTACAGCTCTGCATCCGAAAAAGCTTTGTAGAGTTAAGTGGCACACTGACAGATGTGAGTGTTAAGAGGGGGCAAGAGAAGCTAAGAGTCACAGAATGTAGGAGGAAAGATGTCTAAAATCAGCCGGAAGAGATGACTGAGAGCAGGGCTGAGTCCAGGGAAATTTGGAGCCCTGTGTGAAGTGTAAATGGACCCCTCCTAACACAGGAATGTTTGACAGACAGGACACACACGTACCCATTTGAAAAAGGAAAGTATTACTGTCATTCATTTTTAATGTTCACTAAAACATAATATCCCCTTCAGAAACCAGGTCTATTTTCCAGGGTTGGCTTTAGAATTTGTGGGGTCCAGGGTGAAGATAAAATGTAGGACCTCTGGTCGCCTCGTGGTATGACTGGCCCTGCAGTCTGAAATGCAGGTCCTAGGAGCCTATATGTTACAATATGGCATGGCATTATTTCTGCTTTACTCATGGGTCACATGCATTTTGGGACCCCTTCTGAATTGCTGTGGGCCCTCCTTAGGCTGGAGCTCCCCACATTTGAGACTCTGTGGACCTATCAGGGGTGTAGCTACTAGGGACGGGAATTATGTTTTTGGATTAATCCGAAACTGTCCAGAATGGGCTGTTACAGGTTAATCTGAAGCAACCCATTACCCCCAACCAGTTATGGAGCTGGCGTTTCGAATCCGTATTTCCCCTCCCCGCCTTCCACCAGGGCCCCTGGAGTGGTTCTTACTTACTGGACTCTGAGAGCTTGATTGAAGCACTGCTGCTGCTGTGGTGACTCCAGCAGGCTCCCTCGCCATGGCATTCTTCCTGCTCTGTAGGGATGGGCCAACAGAATGTGGTTCGGATGTTTGGACGTTCAGTCGTTCAGTCCGAAACCTGAGTTTGGGTTTGGCTGTTCAGCTGGGCGGAGTTCGGATAGGCCAAAGTTGGCCCAACAGCTGAAAATAGCGCTATCGATACCGAAAACGAATTCAATTTTATTTTTTTTCGGTATCAGTATCATTTTACCCTGAAACCACCCCTGGTCTCTGCCCGTGGTGCCAGGAAGTCTTCTCCTCAGCTGCCTCCCACTTCCAGTCATGTTTTTCCCGCCTTCCAGTCACATTTCTCCCACCCCTGAACTCATCCGAACTTTTCCGAACTGTTTGGCCATTCGAGCGTTCGTTTCGGACGTTCGGTTCGGTCGTCTGAACAGGTCGAGTTTGACCCGAACTCCAAACTTCCGAACTGCGTTCGCACATCCCTACTTCTCTGGATCGCGCAGGTGCAAAATGGCTGCTGGGGGTATCTTGCACGTGTGCAAAATGGCCACTGTCCTTAACCAAAATGGCAGCTATGTCATTTTGGCCATTATTTTGGGTAAGGGCGGCAGCCCTGGTGACCATTTTGCACATGTGAGATATGGAGCAGGGAGGCCGCTGCCGCAAGAGAGCCTGCTGGAGCCAGCACACCAGTGACGGTGTTTCAGTCAAATAGGCAGCCCTCCAAGACTGGTAAGTATCACTCCAGGGGGATGTGGGGAGAAGATCTGTAATTCTGGAGGAGTGCCCTTTCCCAAAATGGCAGTGATACTGTTGATGCCATTTTGGAAAAGGGCGCACATGCACAGAATGGCCCAGAAGTCATTTTGCGCATGTACAATAATAATAAAAAAAAAAGTTAAAAAGTTTATTTTAAAAGTGTTTATTTTTAATGATTTTAAATATAGAACCATAAATACGAATCTGTAATTAAATCCGGAAATCTGCCCAAACCCAAAACAAAACATAAAACCAAACCCAAAACAAAACAGAATTCCACCCGATGTCCCTCCCCTAGTAGCTACTATGGAGTGAGGGGACTCAGTTGAGCCTGGGTTCTAGACCTGAGGAGGGGCCTGTTACAAGTGACTTAAGTACCATTAGGACATTTTCAGACTGGGCCAGAAGTGGGGTCAACTCTCCGCCCCCACCCACTCTGAAAATTTCCTAGCAGTGTTCAGGTCTTTTGCAAAGGTCACACCAAGAAGGACGTTGTCAGAGTGGGGGCGGGTGGACTGCTGGCCATACACCAACTCACTCTGAAAGCTTCCTTCCTATCAGTGTCAGTGCCACTTCTGAGGGTTGGGGCCCGCTGGGAGCCAGGGTGGTGGTGCCACTATCTTTGAAAGGGGAGTCTGAGGGAATTTTTAGACAAGCGCCTTCCCACCCATTATGCATTTTGCAGGGTTACATAGGGCGCCAATGCGGCCCTGCAACATGCATGATGGGTGGGTGATGACTGGAGAGGCGCTTGTCTAAAAACACTGAGGCTGTCTCAGAGCTCCCTTGAGAGGGCTTCTAGGGAGACCCCACCACTTTGCCATGAACGGGGCATAATTGAGGTATGAGCCCAAGCCCACCGCAGCCTTGATGCACCACGGGGGCCCATGTTCTACACAAGTGCTCCCTCTCCACCCTCCAGACACATATGTACTGATGGTCGTCATACAGTCTGAGCTTGCCTGGACCCAGCTCTGACTGAGAGAGATACCGAAAGGCATTTCCAGACCCAGTTACTTCACAGTAGAAGGCTCCTACGCCCACTGCTTAGAGGTTGTGTGAAAGCCAGAAAACTGCAGAAGCCAGGATGTATACAGATATGTATATTTATAAAACAAGCGTGAATTAAAGCTCTTAAGAGTAGGTTCAAAATGTATACAGATGTTCAAATGGAGAAAGAATAGGCTGCTTAAAGTTGGGCCAAATATTAAATTGAAAGAAAACAAACCGCCCCAAGCAGTCTTTGGACAGTGGCTGCAGCCATCATTGGAGAATAAATCAATTTACAGATGCACTGAGCAGCCATTTAAAGGGCTGTGTTGAAAGAATGCAGTTAGCAGGAGCGATCGTGAAAGACAAATTCAAGCTACAGTCAGGATAAATGCTCAGAAATATTCCCGCTGCCAACTTTGAGGAAGCAAACTCCCGCTTGTGTAAGATGGAGAGGGGCCTTTTCCATCCCGGGGACCACTTTGAAAATAGAGACAAGCTGGGGACTGGGTGCTTAAGGGGTGGGCTCAGGATGGAGGAAACAAGGGATGGTCCAGATCATAAATCTGTTCCACAGATCCATCCCATATGCCCTCAGAGCTTTTCTGTCTGAGTCAGACTTGGCCACTGTCTGTTTTTGTAGACTGCTGCAATGCTCTCTGGGTGTTTTTAAATGAGACGCATCCATGCATGGCCTCCCACCATCCACATGTCCAACTGCTTGTGTGATGGTGGTGCGTGGGGAGGTGCGTTCCCGTGACCCACGCACCGGCCACCGAGGCCCCGGAAAATCTGGAGTGCCCTGTGCCGACCAGGGTAGCTGTATCCATGGATTGGGGCAGTCATGCTGGGAAACCCCCCCCCCGTGTGAAGCCCTCCCCACACACGTCTTGTGCACCCATCCCACTCAGTGGCCATGGACACCCCCTCCCAATGCTCTCATTTAAAAACACCCTCTGTATGGGGCTGTCCTTGAAGACTATTTGGCTGGTGCAGAATATGGCAGCCCGCCTTCTGATGGGGGTGGGTCGCTGGGAGCACATTACACTGGTGCTCCAAATTCTGCGCTAGGTACTAATAGTGTTCCGGGTACAATTTAAGTTGCCGATTTTAACCGATAAAACCCTGAATGACTTGGGCCCTAGATATCTTGAAGAATGCCTTCCCCATGTGTCACTGTGCTTCCTTTAGTCAGCTGGGGGTGCCCTCTTGCACATTCCATTGTTGTACCAGGTCCAGACTATATGGGCATGCAGAGAGGCGTTCTCAGTGGCTGCCCCACACCTTTACAACTCCCTTTCGCTGGAGGTTTGGCAAAGCCTGAGCATTTTCAGAAGACAATGTAACAACTACTTATTTGACCGTGCTTTTGGTGGATGGGGATAGGAAGGCCTGGAACTAGAAATCTCAGCAAGTCCTGTTTCCATCGGAAGCAATGCATTCGTCTCCATTCGCACAATGCAGAAACTTAATGGTTTTCCCACTGTTTTCGTCATTTTCCATTGTTTTCCGCAAGTTGAACAGATCTGCTATGGACTGGCCCCAAGTCTCATGTTCTAAATGATATGGTCTTTCCACAAATCAACAAATTTCCCCCATCTATCCTCTAGAGAAAATTTCAGTTGTTGGCCTTCTTTTAATCCAAATTATATTAGTTATCTTAATCAATTTAAGTGTATCCCAACATTGTACTTTCCATTCAGCAATTTCCAGAGGTCCCACACATTCCCAATGTCTGGGAGTGGTGATGGGAGGGATTTAAATTTAAATTTTATATGGTTCATTTTAATTTTTATACGTATGTTTGTAAGCCATCCTGAGCCTGTGGGAATGGGCTATAAATTCAAATAAATAAATAAATAAATAAATAAATAAAATAAACAAATTTCTGTTTCTTTCCCCTGATCACTGTTTCAGTATTTTTAAGGTAGGGGCTGAATCCAAGGACCAGATCCAGGAACTGTACAGAGGCCAAATAAAAAACAGATGTGGGACAGATTTGACCCACAGGCTAGAAGTTCCCTACTCCAGGTGCAATGGCTCCTTCCTTTTTTCTATAAGCAAAGACATGACAGCTAGGGGCACCCCTACCATTTTTGTTTGTGCACCCTTATCCAAAATAGTGCCGATGCTAGTTCTGGCATCATTTTGGAAAAGGGTACACATGTGCAGAACGGTCTGGCAGGCATTTTGCTCATGTGCAGTGGTCTTTAATTTTTTTAAAATTTTATAGTCAGTTTAAAATTTGTTTTTAAAAAAACCACAGTGCGCATGCAAAATGGCCACCAGGGCTGTTCTGCGCATGCACATGCCCTTTTCCAAAATGGCACCATCAGCACTGGCACTGTTTTGAAAAAAGTGGTCATTTTGCACAGACACATTTTTAAAATTATTTTATTTTTAATTTTTAAACAAAAATGGATGAAAGCAAACAATTGCTGTTTACTTATTTGTCCGTTTTTGTAGCATTAGTTTCAAACTCGAATGGGGCTCCATTCATTTTCATAACTAATAGAAAACGTTATGGGTGGAATCCTGTGGGGGGGAGGGGATAAAGTGCACCTACGCTGGGTGCAGTTAATGTGCGCTAGCGCTCAGACACGTGCGTGCACCACTGGCGCAACAAGCTGTATGAAATAGCCAGCTCTGCGCATGGTGCGCCTGTGCACATGAGCGCAGGCCACTGAGCTCCTTGCTGTGCCTGCTTCTGGCATAAGCTCAGCACAGGATTGCACCCTATGGATGCACATCCCTAATGATAGAGTACTTGAACCAGATTAGGTTTATCTATGAACCTGGTGTTTTAGGACTGGGGAGTGGTGATTCCTGGAAAAGTACATTCTTTCAGTAGCCAGCAGATTGTTATTGCTTTTTCCAGCCTTCTTGTTCTACTTCTGACACCAGTTGTCAGGGAACTGGCCCAAGGCTGAAGGTGAGTCAGGAAGTCAACAGACCAGAGTCCAGGAGATGTAACAATGGTAGGATTGCCACCTCTCTGTTGGCTGTCACCCACAGGGAGCAGGATCACATTAGTGGGGGCAGGAAAGTGCAGCTGTCCCATATCTTACTGATGTAACCCCACCCCGTATGGATTATCATAATATTCCATAGGGGCAGTGCTGCATCTGCAGGTTGGAAAGTCCTCATGGCCTTTGTGATGTGGCTGCCGTCTACTGGAAGCCACTATGGGTATTTTCAGATGTTACGAGATCACGTTCAACTACAGTGAACCACGGTCAATCCCGTGCTGGGGTCAAAGAGCCCTGAACGTCTGTTCGGTGGCCGCCAGATGGTCACCACAGTCAATACCCACATGGGGTCAAAATTAACCACACTTCCGGCCCTCCGGCCCGGACCATCTCCGAAAGCGTGGTCAATACGATTCCCAATGGGAAACAAAAAAAAGTAACGTCTGGACGGCAATCACTGGCTGGAATCAAGCAAAATGATTCCCAGCCGGGGACAAAGCACGCAGTGTCGCTGCCAGGCAACCAGCAACAATACAGGCTGCGGAGGGAGATTTAAAGGGCACACAGCAGCAGGAGAACGTGGCAGGATGGAGCAAGGTGGGAGGCAGAGGAGAGTGGAGGGCAAGAGAGCGAGGGAGGAGAAGGAGGTGGTGGTGGTGGAGGTGCAGGCAGGAGAGGAGGTGGTTGTGCTGCACATGCAGGTGGTGGTGGGGCAGCAGCAGCAACAGCCAGGACAGGCAGCCCTGGGGACATCGACCGGATTGGGGGAGGAGGCACCCTGGAAACGGGTGAGGGGAGCGGACCCGGCACCAGAGGGCCACCGGGAGCGGGGGTCAGTGGAGCGGCTGGGCGGCCAGCCATCAGGCGGGGGAGGGAAGGGGCAGGGATGCGGGACTGGGGCAGACCAGCACCCGAACATCCACCAGCCCCCCCTGCTTCTGTTCTGCAGACATACAAATGAGCCCAGGAGCCCGAGCCCCCGGAGGAGACGGGCCCTGCCCAGGCGGAGGAGCAGGAGCAGGAGGTGGAGGAAGAGGAGGAGGAGGAGGAACCAGAGGGGAGAAGGGGAAGAAGACCCTAACACCGAGGGGGCCAGTGGGGGCTCCAGGAGATCCGGGACTTTATCTGCATCTGGGGGACCCTGGAGCATCAGCTGGAGCTAGCGCTCAATCAGAGGAATGAACACGTGTTCCGGGAGATAGTGCGGGAAATGGAGGCAGTGGGGCATCACAGGATCGTCGCACAGTGCTGCTCCAAGGCCAAAGAGCTAAAGAGGGGGTACAAGGCCATCAGGGACAACAACCAGCGGTCCGGACACGGACTCCAAACCGCCCCCTTCTACAGTGCCCTGGACCGCATCCTACATATGAAGAGATCAATAGTTACCCCATGGCTCGTGGGGAGCGCTGTGGTCCAGGGCAGGGAACGGGTCGAGGTACCCCCTCCCCTTGCCGCCACACAAGAAGGCACCCGCTCCAGGGCCCCAGACCCCCTGGAGGAATGCCCCGGTACCTCAGGGACCAGCAGGCCCCCCGGACAGCAGCCCGGAGAACCCCCACCCCCTGGCCAGACAGCTGGACTCAGAGGCCGGAACCCTCATCACCCTTAGCCAGTGGCCGCAGGGGGAGCACAGCAACACGGAGGGGCCAGCCTCGGAGGGATCAGAGACAGACATCGAGGGTAATCAAGCAGACTGGACAGGGGGATGGACCCGGGGCGAGGGGGGTTGGGGACGGCCCGGCCAGGGGGCAGGCCCTACCTGGGCCTGCCAGCCGATGACATGGGTCCAGGTGGTCTGCCTGGAATCCCAGGAACCCCGGCACCAGAGGCAGGCAGGCGAGGAGGCCGGCGCAGAGCAGCCCAGACAGCAGCCGGAGGACCCAGGTGAGGGACACAAGAAATTAACAACAAAAACCTTACCAGTTTTAAAAAAACCACTTAAATGCACAAGACATAAACCCCCCAAAACAGGGAAATTAAAACACAATTACATATACAACACATAGGCACCAGAGGTGGAGAGGCTTTCAAGAAACGAAACTGTCTGCCTCCCCCCTTCCCAACACCTTCTGAGCTAGTCACTGTTCCTGAACAGCAGGCGTTTCAGAAGGCTCCCTCTCCCAGAATTTCCCAGCTCCCCAATCCATTACAATCCTCTTCCCATTTCACACATCCAACCCATCTACCCCCATATTCTCATTCATTTATTTAGCTTAGCATAGATAGATTTAGTGGTTATTTTTTGTTTTTACCCCTCTCTGTGTTCCCTGTGTTCAATCTTCCTTCCTCCCTCCCCCCTCCATTGAATCCTTTCCCTCTCCCATATATTCCATCCCAGATTCCCTTCCCTTTCCCTGTTTTTTCATTTAGAGTAGGATTATTAGATTGCTTTAAGTTTCATTTCAGTTTT
>QEPC01011341.1:21605681-21616020 GCA_003113815.1 Sphenodon punctatus
TCCCTTGTGCTCAGGATCGTCCCACCGAAGTACACTTATTGCTGACTGCTCAGAGCTTCAGCTGTCTGAAGCAGAAAGCCTTTGTGATGTCACCAGGTGCTTAACTGATCAGCTGGTGACATAAGTGAAGCACAAAGCTGAAAACTCAGTATGTACTGAGCATGTGCAAACCAGCAGAACTGATTTTTGATCACTAATAACTCGGTTTTGGCTACACCTATCAGTATCATATTTCAAAAGCACTTGTTATTCATCTCATTCTCAAAGCCTGTGAAGATTGGGGGCTCAACTCATCCAGGGGGAGGAGATATTGATGATTCAAATATGCAAGGACGGTGTGAATTTTGACCACAAGCAATTAACGTTTAAGCAGTTATAAGATTTTATTTTCCTAATGGAACTTTTTCAAACTTTGTGGATATGATGGTCCTCACAACTTACATCCATGGTTAAATTTTCAGAAAGGTAGGTCAAGCGGTTTCCTCAAAATCGGGACTTCAGCAGTCCCCTGTTTATAATGAACAGTGGCTGTGCATTTAAGTTTCTTTAAGCTACCGCTGGAAGAAAATAATTGTCGTATACTGTGACCCCGGGGACACAGTATATTGTCTTACCCTGGCAATATAAGAGAGATTTTGAGTCTCGACATTTGAAGGGGATTCAGGGGCATGTGCCCAGAGTCACGGTTTTCCTGCTTCCCGTGCCAAATAGCGAAATTTGATCACTGACGAAGAGAGGCATGAAATGCACCATGGTACTTGTTTGGCCTTGCCTAACATTCTGACAGTACCGGGAAGGTTTCTGGGCCATGGTGTTCCTGCCCACCCTTGCCATGATGGCAAATTTTGGTCACTCTCCAAGAGGGGAATGGAACACGCCATGTCATTTGTTGGGCCTTGCCTAACATCCTGACACTACCTGGAAGAATTTCTGTCTCTACATCTGAAGGGAGTTCCAGGCCATGACCCTGGGGGTCACGGTTTTCCTACCCCCCTGTTGCCATGGGCCAAAATTCTGTCTCTCTTCAAGACAGGAATGAAATGTACCATGACAATTGTTGTGCGTTGCCTAACACCCCGACAGTACCAGGAAGATTTTCTGTCTTGACATCCAAAGGGGCTTCCAGGCCATGATCTCGGGGTCAGTTTTCCTGCACCCCTTTGCCAAGTGTCGAAAAATCTGTCACTCTCTAAGTGGGGAACAAAATTCGCTGTGGCACTGGTTTGGCCTTGCCTAACACCCTGATACTACCGGGAACATTTTCTGTCTCAACACCCAAAGTGGGTCCTGGCAAGGAGCCTGGGGTCATGGTTTTCCTGCCCCCCACTTGCCAAGTGAACAAAATTCTGTTGCTATCTAATTGGGGAACAAAATTTACTGTGGCACTTGTTTGGCCTTGCCTAACACCCTGATACTACCGGGAACATTTTCTGTCTTGACATCCAAAGGGGGTTCCGGGCCATGAGCCTGGGGTCTTGTTTTTTCTACACACACACCCCCTTTCCAAGGTGGCAAAATTTGGTCACTCTCCAAGAGGGAAACGGAATGCGCCATGTCACTTCTTGGGCCTTGTCTAACACCCTGACACTACCGGGAAGATCTTCTGTCTCCTAAGGGAGTTCCAGGCTATTACCCCGGGGTCACGGTTTTCCTTCCCCCCCTTGCCAAACTGGCAAAATTTGGTCACTCTCAACAAAGGGAACAAAATGTGCCATGGCACTTGTTTGGCCTTGCGTAACACTCTAACAGTATGAGAAATATTTTCTGTCTTGACAGCCAAAGGGTGTTCTAGGTCAAGACCACGGGGTCACGTTTTTCCTGCCCCTCCTGCTTGTCAGGGGGCTAAAATTCGTTGCTCTCTAAGTGGGGAATGAAATGTGCCATGGCACTTGTTTGGCCTTGTCTAACACCCTGATACTACTGGGAACATTTTCTGTCACCACATCCCAAGGGGGATCTGGGCCATGAGCTGGGTCATGGTTTTCCTGCCCCCCCCTTGCCAAGATGGCAAAATTTGGTTGCTCTCCAGGAGGGGAACGGAATGCTCTATGGTACATATTGGACCTTGCCTAACACTGTGAAACTACTGGGAAGATTTTCTGTCTCCACATCCGAAGGGAGTTCCAGGCCATTACCCCGGTGTCAAGGTTTTCTTACCTGCCCCCCTTGCCATGGGACCAAAATTCTGTCTCTCTTCAAGAGAGGAATGAAATGTGCCATGACAATTGTTGGGCCTTGCCTAACACCTTAACACTACTGGGGACATTTTCTGTCTTGACATCCGAAGGGAGTTCTGGGTCACGGTTTTCTGCCCCTCTTTGCCAAGATGGCAAAATTTGGTCGCTCTCCAGGAGGGGAGCGTAATGCGCCATGGCACTTGTTGGGCATTGCCTAACACCCTGATACTACTGGGAACATTTTCTGTCTCCACATACGAAGGGGGCTCTGGGCTTGGTTTTCCTGCTCCCACTTCCAAAGATGGCAAAATTTGGTCACTCTCCAAGAGGGGAACGGAATGTGCCATGTCACTTTTTGGGCCTTGCCTAACTTCCTGACATTATTGGGAAGTTTTTCTGTCTTGCCATCCGAAAATGGTCCCGGGCCATGACCCTGGGGTCACAGTTTTCCTGTCCCACTTGCCAAGATGGCAAAATTTGGTCACTCTCCAAGACGGGATCGAAATGCACCATGGCAGTTGTTTGGCCTTGCCTAAAACCCTGACACTATCGGGAAGATTTTCTGTCTTGATAAATGAAGGGGGATGCAGGCCATGACCCCGAGATCATGGTTTTCCTACCCCCCCCTTGTCAAGGGGCCAAACTTCTGTTGCTCTCCAGGTGGGGAAAGGAATTATTTATGGCATTTGTTGGGCCATGCCTAACAATCTGACATTACCAGGAATATGTTCTGTCTCGACAACTGAAGGTAGTTCATGGCATTGACCCCGGGTTTTCCTGCCCCACTTGTCAAGATGGCAAAATTCGGTCTCTCTCCAAAATGGGAACAAAATGCACCATGGCAGTTGTTTGGCCTTGCCTAACACCCTGACACTATCGGGAAGATTTTCTGTCTTGACATCTTAAAGGGGATCCAGGCCATGACCCTGGGGTCATGGTTTTCCCACCCACCCCTTGCCAAGGGGCCAAAATTCTGTCGCTCTCCTGGAGGGAAAAGGAATGCTCTATGACATTTGTTGGGCCATGCCTAACAACGTGACATTACCAAGAACATTTTCTGTCTCGACATCTGAAGGGAGTTCCTGGTCATGAAGGGAGTTCCTGGTCACAGTTTTCCTACCCCCCCTTGCCAAGATAGAAAAATTTGGTCACTCTCCAAGAGGGGAACAGACTGTATTATGGCACTTGTTAGACATTGTCTAATACCCTGACACTATCTGGAAGATTTTCTGTCTTCACACCTGAAGGGAGTTCCTGGCCATGACCCCGGGATCACGGTGTTCCTGCCCATCCATGCCAAGATGGCAAAATGTAAGCACTCTCGACGACAGGAACAAAATATGCCATGGCACTTTTTTGGCCTTGCCTAACACCCTGACACTACCCGGAAGATTTTCTGTCTTCACATTCCAAGGGAGTTCTGGGCCACGACCCCCTGGTTACGGTTTCCTGGACCCTTGCCAAGATGGGAAAATGTTATTGCTCTCCAAAATGCACCAGGGCATTTGTTTGGCCTTGTCGAACACCCTGACACTATCAGAAAGAATTTTTGTCTCAACATCTGAAGATTTTTTAGGAAAGAATAGAATTTTTAAAAAAGAGTAGACATATGTTTTGCTGTTCTTCCTGCCAATATCCACAAAGCCGCTTCCAAATAACCTCTCATTTACATGTATGTTTATTTGGTTTTCATGGCTGTCTAGAAGCTGCGACTTTTGCCCTTCTCTTTGTCTAAGACAAAGGAGGATGTAAAGAGAGGCAAAGAAAGGTAACCTCTGTTCGTTAAGTATCTTATCCCCAATAACCACTGTGACTAGGTTTTTGGCTGTCCAAACAACCTGCTTACTCCTATGTGCTGATCGTTTGCACTTTAAGAAGATATTTGACAAAAGAATGCTCTAAAAAAGAAAAAATAGGCTACATACGTGAGACACTCATGCCAATCTCATCGGGGGATTTATAGAATGTTGTGTGGCTTAGGAGAGGTACTGCAGGTACTCAGTTCAGACAGGATTATCCACTACCAATGGATGTTGTCTAGCGCCTTCTGCCAGCCCTACATTCTACCAGTCTGATCCTTCTACTTGAGTTCTCACACCACTCCTTTTTGCCACATGTTTGCAAATGCTGTGTCTTACTCATGAGACTCTACCAGAGCACTGGAACAGCATTCCTCTGAGCAGGTGATGTCTGAGAAGGTCTTGTATGTATTGTGGTTCAGTGATGCAACCACAGATCGTAAAACCAGTGGCAAAACCTCACTTATTCATAACAATCCTCAGCTGGCCAATTCTGATACAAAATCAAGCTGAAAGAAATAGCCACAGTGAATACCGTAACTGACAAATTTGCTCTCTCTAAAAAGGAGGCAACAAAGCTTATTTTGGTTTAATTATTTCAGTTCAATCATTTTGGTATTTCACCATCATAGGCCTTTTTTACACGGACATCACCCACCCACAGACACCCATAAACACCCATTGGATGGGTGTGAAAGTGCCCGTGTAAATGTCCATGAGTGGATGGGTGTGCGTGCACAACCGACCCGCCAACACCCACAGAGCAGCTGGGAAGGGGCTGGCATGCTCCATGGGTGGAAATGGGTATTCAACACCTGCCCGTCCATGTAAAAACCAAAACACCCACGGAAAGCAGTCTGCCAAGACCACAGAGAGATGGCTAGAGAAGCCATGCATGTGCCCCCAAGGAGACACTGGACGCCCGAATGGGAGCCGTTAAAGGGGAACTGAAGGGGGGGTGCATGCCAATACCAGAACCAAGTCTGAGGGAACACAGGGTGGCCAGCTGACAGCTAACGGTTCCCACCTCCACCCCCAGGAGACCACCCAGACATAGGAGCAATGCACCACCGGGGAGACGGCTGAGGAGGACCTCCGCAACAGTCAGGTAAGCCGCCCATACCCCCTGGGGGGGAGTGGGAATGGATACCCCAAAGGGAGCAGAGAGGGGCTGTGGGGCAGATGATAACCCCTCTTCAATACCCCCAACAGGAGACGACCAGCTCAACTGTCACCACAGCTACCGGGAGGGCCCCAAGCCGGACGGCCCCCCCACACATGGTGCCCAAAAGGGGAAACCTGGTCAAGGCAGGAGACCAGGGACTTTATATGCATGTGGGGGACCAAAAAGGTCCAGCATGACCTGGTGCAGTGGTGCACAGCTACAAGACCAGACAGGTCTATGAAGCCATCACCCAGGAGATGCAGTGGCAGGGGTACAATAGGTATGTCACCCAGTGCATGCAGCAGGCAAAGGACTTGAGGTCCTGATATAAGTATATCAAGGACAACAATCTCAAGTCCGGCCGTGGCATGCGTACAATGGAGTTCCACGATGAGCTGGGCTGCTTCCTCTGCATGGTGGGGATATAGTCGCCTCCTGTTTACACGGCACCACCTTCGCCAGGGGCAGACAGAGGGCCCTGACAATGCCCCCCCTGCCCGACCCCCTGGAGCAGGGGGAGACCGCTGCCCCTGGTGAGGCCAGCTAGGATGTGGGAGGGGACATCCCCATCACAGAGGGGGAGGAGGTGGCCCGGGGACCCGCACACACTAACATCACCCTTCGCGTGTGCCCACAAAACCCACAAGGCGCCAGGCTACGGCAACAGGGGGTGCACAAGATGTGGATGGAGACCTGGGATGCCTTCCAGGACGCAGAGGAGGATGATTCAGATAGGAACCCAACCAGGGGTCGTCGGGGAAGGGCTCAGAGGGGGAGTGCTGGGGGGGGCAGGACCCCAGCCACAAGGACCAGAGCCAGAGCCGGGCAGGAGGGATCCACTGATGGAGCAACATTCCCAGTACAGCTGGAGGTTCATGAGGAGGAGGTCGCGGAGGAGGAGGTGATCGATGAGGAACCAGCAGCAACCCCGAGACCCAGGCACCAGGACAACGATGGTAGGCCACAACGCGATTGGGATGGGTCGTGGTCCATGCTGGGCCGATGGGGTAGCAGGCAGCCACAGGGGCAGCCCGTAGAGCAAACCATCCCCTATGCATGCCAGGGAAGGTCAGGTGCCCATCACAGTTGGGTAACCTGGCCACATGGGTAACACCCCCTGAGAGGAATGCAGATGGGGGGTCAAAAGGACGGCGGGACCACGAGACAACCCCACAAGGAGGTGCTGGGACAACACAGCCCCGGGTGAAGGTGCTGCCATATGGGACACGCACAGTGGTCTGACAGAGGCGATGGGAATACAGGGACCCCACCCAATTGGTCACAAGCAGCATAGGGACAGACAGGGAAGGGGGACAGGTATCCTCTGTGGCGACATGGATGCACCTCTAGGGGTACAGGGTATGGACATGGCAAGCAGAACACTCCAACCTAGTCCCATGTCACCCACAGATGAACACCCCGGTCCTGCGAGGGCAGCTGCCGCTGGCAGCGCTGAGAAGAATCGGGAGATGCGGGCCTGGAACCGGAGGAGGAGAGAGGACCTGGGGAGGGAACTGCTGGAGGAAACCAGAAGGTTAGCTGAAGTGCACTCTGAGCAGATAGCCCTCACCAGGGAGGTGCAACGAGGGAGGGGAATAGGGACCGGGACATATTGGCAGCCATACTCAACCATGAGCAGCTGTCGGAAAAGCGCCAGACTGCCACCCTCCACTGTGAAATGTGGCTCGACAGAGCCGAGAGGGCAAGGGGCTGTGTCGCGCTGGAGGGGACCTCCACACGGACCCTTGGGAACCAGACAGCTCCGGCCTGCCAGGAGCCGTGTGGGCAACAACTGAAAACCCATGGCCGGGTACAGGCCTGCACATGGATAGCACTGTGGGATTGCCCATGCTACCAGACAGCCTGAGATGGCCCGAGGCCTGGTGCGTGACAAACGCCATGGCTGCGAGCCAGTAGGTGACACTGTGGTGCGGGACACGGGTCACACAGGTCTGGGGAACCCCTAATACCCAAACAGGAACACACATGGGAATCTTTGCACATACACATCTGTATTTATTGGGACTGGTTACTCAGTCCGTTGTAGGGGCGGGGGAGGGGAGGCAACAGGAAAGGTTAGTTCCCAGCCATCTGGGCAACAATGTGCCTACACAGAGTGTCCCAATTCTCCTCAGATATGCGCCAGAATGCCCCACCCTGGACATGTTGGTACAGGGGCACGGACCCTCTCACTGCACAGATGGGGGGTGGTCAAGGGCAGCCCTGCCAGTCTCGCATATATTGTGCAGGATGCAGGCCGCCACGACAAGGATGGGGTTATGTTCTAGATCGAACTGGCTCCTGTTCATGAGTAGGTGCCAGCGCATCTTGAGCTGGCCAAATGTCCGCTCGACCACGCTCCAAGCGGATGATAGGCGTTCATTGAAGAGCCTGCGCTCCGGTATGTGGGCCACAAGATAGGCCCCCATGAGCCATGGGCTCAGCGGGTAGACTGGGTCCCCAATCACCACCGAAGCCATGGAGACCCCATCAATCACCCGGTACAGGTTGGGGGCAATCTCCCCATCTAACATGCGGGCATAGAAGGGGGAGGCCCGCAGAATGCGTGCATCATGGCTTCTCCCGGACTGGCTGGAGTACACTTCGGTAAACAGGCACCTGTGATCCACAACGGCCTGGAGATTGATGGAAAAAGCCTGCTTACGGTTCAGGTAGTCCGTCTTGGCATGTGGGGTCCAGATGAAAGGGATGTGGGTGCTGTCTATTGCCCCTATGAAATGGGGGAAGCCCATATCTTCAAAGCCGCGGATCACAACCTCTGGATCCTGGAGCTGTATGACCAGCTCAAGCAGCAGCTCCACAATCAGGTCATACACGTCGTGGAGTGCCCTGTTCACGGTCATGATCCCCACTCCAAATTGCTCCCCAATGCTCCGACAGGAATCAGGGGTTGCCAGCCTCCACATGGTCATGGCCAATCGCATCCCTTGTGGCAGCGGATAATGCATGTTGGTTGCTCGCCTCCGGAGATGTGGGTTCAGGAGCTTTCCGAGTCGGGTCAACAGGGAGCGGTTCATGCGGAAGTGGTCCGTCCATTCCTCATCCGTCTAGGCAGCCAGCATGTTCTCCCACCATTCATTGGTGCGTGACTGCATCCAATTCATCCTCCGTGTTGGGACAGTGACACAATGGCTGTAGACGTTGAGAGGCCAACGGGAAAGGACAAGTTGCATGTCCTGGGACAGCTTTGTTCCAAACAGGGCATGTCGGCGGGAAGCTACCCTCCGTGCCCACTACAATGATGCTGCTCGGCACATGTTGGCCACTCTTCTGCGCCGTTTGCCATGGTTGTAGAAGTGGGGCCGTGGCAGTAGTAGCTCAGTCCATTGCTGGAACACCGGGGCCAGGATCATGAAGCAGGAGGCCAGGACCATTAACAGGAAGGCCCTCTCCTCAAGGGGCTCATCAACAGGCAGCATGGTACCACCACCAACACACACAGTGGGAACCCACCAGCTGAACCAGTGATGGATCACCACGCAACTACCCTACCAGTATGTGAGCGGATGGCTTGGCCCACGCCGAGAACAGGTCCAACAGTGCACCCCATAAGCACCTGGCCTGTCACCAGCCCGTGCATCACGCTACCACCTGGTTGCAGCCTGAGCCTCCAAGCACCACGGCCTGTGCACCCAGCACCACCACAGCATGTCTCCCATGTCTCCTGCCGGTCAACGGCTGTCCCAGAGTAATGGGGACAGCTGAAATGGGTGAACCGCACAGCACACCCACCTCCCCCATGCTCTGTACGTATGCCCTCTGCTGGACAACACCACCAATGTTGTATCTCTGCTCTCTGTCATGATCACCGCTCATACACCACACCCAAACCACCTCTCTCTGAACCCCACGCCCAGGCACTGCAACTGGCCAAAGCAGGCCCAACTGGTCCGCGTGGCATTAGTTAACACCCATTGCCATGCCCTCTACTGAGGTGAGGGTTATGAGCCTGGGGGAGTATGAAGAAAGAGGGTAATTATATATTTGTATTATGGGGTGGTGTTTAGAGCTGAAACGAGTACACATAAAACTGGGTATATCTGTTGAATTTCTGGTACCTGAATCGAGCTGAATATTTCAGGTATTTTGGGGTATCTGAAACGGTTTTCAGTAAAGTACCTGAAATACCAACAACTGTTTACCAAAATACTAACAATCGGCATACGAAAATATTGATTTTTCTCCTGATTTTCTCCTGAATTCATCCCAGATTTCAGGTTTTTTTAATGGAGATTTTGCTATTTTGGTTTTTCAGGTACTTGAACAGTATTTGGGTACCAACTTGGATACCTGAAATGGTGCCCCAAATGTGGGTGTTACCCACGGGTACAAAATCAGGAACCTGTTTCAGCTGTAGTTAGTGATTTTTATTAATTGTATGATTTTTTAAAATGATATATTGTGTTTTTCATTTGTAAGCTGCCCTGAAATCCAAGGGGGTAGGTGTCAGGCCGCATCACTGCGCGCCACGGCTAGGGATGGGTGAACAGATTGCAATTCGGGTTCGGTCGTTCGGTTTGGTTTGGCCGTTTGGTTCGTTCTCTGCGTTCGGGTTCGGCCGTTTGGTTCAGTCCTGCTCGGTTCGGGCATTCGGAAAAAGGCTCTCTGTGCGAGGAATGATGGACCCAGACCCGTGCCTGTGGGTCCTGGGGCTAGAGTGGCAGCTTCTAGATACATATGGCCACAGCCCTCCCTGCCAGTAACTTGGCCCCAGAACCCTGGCTGTGGGTCCTGGGGCTGGAGTGGCTGTTTCTTGATGCTTTGGAAAATCGGCTCGCTGTGCGAGGAATGATGGCCCCGGACCCATGACGCTGGGTCCTTGGGCTAGAGTGGCAGCTTCTGGATATTGGCCACAGCCCTCCCTGCCAGTAACGTAGGCCACAGAACCCTGATGGTGGGTCCTGGGGCTGGAGTGGCTGTTTCTTTTTATATATATATATATATATATACACACACAAAATCTAACTGCTATTCACTATTCTAAAACCTATTGAACTAAATGGAATAGCCTAATAATTAACTACAAAGGCCTTGTCCTACAAACACACTGTATCTCTATCTATCTCTATAACTAATCTATCTATCTATCTATCTATCTATCTATCTATCTATCTATCTATCTATCTATCTAATATTACACAGGGGGAAATACAAAGAACACAGGGAGGGATACAAAA
>QEPC01011341.1:21623888-21640160 GCA_003113815.1 Sphenodon punctatus
AGTTTTTTTACATTGCAGCCATTTTTAAATGGCTGCAATGCAAGAAAAATCCGGTACCCCGGAATCCGGTACCCGGTCCGGATTACCGGGTCGAATCCGATAATGCCGGTACGCCCGATACCGGCATTATCGGATACCGGATTCTACCGGTTTCCCACCCCTAACCGGCATTATCGGATACCGGATTCTACCGGTTTCCCACCCCTACCGGATAGTGACCGGATTCTGGTACCTGATGTCCCAGAAGGTTGACTTCTAGTCCGGAAATGTTAACTTCTGTACAGATTTTTTTTTACTTCTCGTCCCGAAGTTTTGAGTTCTGAGAATTTTCTTTTGGGTTTCTATCCAGAAAGTCGACTTCTGGTCGTGGAAACTCAATTTCTGATCCCATTTTTTTCAATTTCCTGTCACATTTTCTTTTGTTTTCTGTACCGATATTTCATTTTTCTTTCCCAATATACCAATCAGTAATTGGAAAATCAAAAAATTGGTACCGGAAATTTCAGATTTTAAAGGTATCTGGGATACCCAATCAGTACCCGCCTAGCCTGTCGAGTAATTGATGCGGCACCTGAAAATGTGGGTATTACCCACAGGCACTAAATTAAGTACTCTTTTCAGCTCTAATTATTACCCTCTTACCAATTAAAAAACAGAAACCGAGACTCATTGACTTCTCCAAATAAGCTTATAGATAGAATGAGATTTGACCCCACAGTTCTGATGTCAAGTCCAACTTATTACCCACAAGGCCACCCCTAATAGCCTGTGGGCATGTTTACTTGGCTTTCTGAGGAGCGAGAGAAACTGAATTTCCACCACTGGAACCTCCTGGGAGCTTTGGGAGTAGGGAGAGCGTGCCCTGAGTCACTATTGCTGCTGCACAAATCCACCAGACTGACTGAAGTTTTGATTGGTCATTTCAGTGATGTCATTTTTACAGGTGCCCCAGAGCCGTGTGCAGTTCCCATGCTGCATTTACCCACTTCTGATTTATTACCTCTTCAACTGCACCAAAGTTAGTGGCTGGGTGCTGGCTAGTTTAGGAGCTAATCCTGTCAGGATTTATTTCTGGCCACCACCCTGCCACACACGTGAATGGATCTACAGTGTAGTAAGTGTGAGGTCACATGTGGTAGAGTTGCCCTGTGGTGATACTGTCATAAGCACTATGGGATGTCTGAAATTATGTTTATGTGGGGGATTTATTCACCTCAGACTTACGGGGATATGCCTTCTCCATACCCCCACTTTTACAACCATGTTTAATGGTACCAAGAAGATTAAAAAAATTAACTTCCTCTGACTGATTTACCATTATAGATATCCCCTTTGAATGCACAATAATTAGCCCCCAGCTCCCAAAGGTGGAATTGACGGTATATTTGGGCTAAACTCTTAAGACAAATGGTAGCTGGAACTCGTCATGGTTTCCCCCTTTCCCCCTCCTCCTGCCCTAAAAGGTAATGAGCCTCCATTGCATTTGGGAATATTTAAGTCTCCAGTTCTGTTTTTCTATCACTTCTTATTATTAAATGTTTCTCTCATATTCCGATTGGTAGAAAATGTCATCATCAATTGCCAAGAATAACCTCATATTGTTTAAAAACATTATTGCTGGGGCTGACCCAGGGCGCGTCATGCTGCGAGCTGAGCAGACTTGGAATCACAACCCCCTTCAGTTTAGGGAAGCAACAAGGGCCGGTGTGTTTCATGTGCTTCTCTGAGGGCAAGCACAAGGGGAAGGTTACACGCACTTTACATTGCCACTTCCTGCCAGCCAGCAAAGCGGCAGTGTCTTGCAAAAGCTGCAAATGCAGGTGTTCTTCTTTGCAAGGTCGAGGCAAGACGGGTCAAAGAGAACATGGTTAGAGTTGAACAAGCCAACGGTTACTGCTGCCGTCATCAACACCACTATTTCTCAGAATGGATCTTCATATTGGCCATCCAATTTGAAAGCAGTAAACCTATTTTCTCTTCACTCTCCACTATTAATAGTTGGCAACTTTTGGTTTTCTGGACCAGTGGATCTCAACTTTTTTTGTGGACAACATGCACTAAAACATTGTTTTAAAAAATTCAAGACCCCTTGAATAAAAACCAGGTCCCATCTGGGCTGGGCACACTAGGCGGGGCAAAGATCAAGAGCTCTCCAGTTTCCTGGGCTAATGTTTATTAGGGATGTGCGAACACTGTTCGGAGTTCGGGCCGAACTCAGCCTGTTCGGCCGACCGAACTGAACGTCCGAAACGAATGTTTGAATGTCCGAACAGTTAAAAAGTTCAGATGAGTTCGGGGCGGCAAAATGAGATTACCCCACCTATCTGCCCTGCTGCATCCGATTCCTCAATGACCTTTGAATCCCTGCTGCAGCCTGAGCTGCCACTGCCTTCACAATTTCTTCTGCTGCCTCTGCGATCCACCAACAACACTCCTGGGAGTCACCAATGGTTGGGGACCACCAGTTGAGAATCACTGTTCTAGAAAGCTATGAGAAAACAAAAAGTTACCATAATTCATGAAAATCCAATCATATATAGTAGGCAGAACATGTTACATGATGTGGAGAAGAGAGAGCGGTGAAACAAATTGTGAACATTACTCCACTGGGAAATAGATACACTAGGAAGGCCTTGTCAAGAAGAAAAAAGAAACTGCTATTATCCAGTTGGATATCACAATATCTGCAGTAATCAATATCCCGTTTAGTATTCAGTAGTTAACTGGTGATCTGGATTACTATTACTGCATTACCATTTACCGACTACCAGATACCGCATTGCCATTTAATTACTTCCTGACTTTTTTTTTTTACTCCCTCCGTCTGTCTTGACTGGTCTGATTATGCAGTAATGTGGTAAGCGGTAATGTGGTTAACGGTAACATGGTAATATCAATAAATGGTAATATCCATATTCTGGTTTGGCAATTAACCTCTGCAGTTAACAGATCATTACTGAATAACCACCAAGCTATCCAGAATACCAGATATTAACCACGGATATTTTTTCCCCATCCATTTCAACTCTGCTCAAGATGGGTTGATGGAATATTTAGTGACATGTGAAAATTAGGACTTAATAGTAACTGGAAGAGGGTAGCTAAAATAGGATAGAATGGCATGTGTAGTATCAGACTGTTAAGGACTCTTAAGTCCAATGGAGAGAGTGAGCAGATTTACTTACTCATAAAGTAAGAAGAACTAGAGATGAAATATATAGTGAGTTTGTTATCCATGGGTAATTTCTGCATTTTCAGGTAGCCTTTCAAGTACCCAAATAATATCCATGACTGAAACAGCTACTCCCATATCAGGTTTTGGGGTATTCCATGTCTGTTATTTCAGTTTTGATTGGTCATTTCAGTTATGTCATTTTTGACAATAATGCATGTGCAATTAGTGCAAAAATTAGCTCCTATACCTTTTCATAATGTTTTTTGTTTTGTTTTTAATAAAACCCGCTTTGTTTGGGGGATTTTCGAAAACAAAAATGTGCATTTTCATTTTTCATTCTTTTCTTGTTTATTTTTATTAAAATAATAATAATAAACAAACACTGGAAAATAGCCACCGGACCATATTCACAAGTACAGTTGTTTTCCAAAATGGCGCCGGCAGCGCCTGTGCCATTTTGGAAAAGGCAACCAGTCAGCGCATGTGCAAAATAGTTGCTACACATGTGTAGACCAGCTGCGCTTTTCCAAAATGGTGCTGATGCTGCCAGCAGGATTTGGGGAAAAGGTGCGCGTGCAAAGAATGGCCTTGGTGGCCATTTTAAGCATTCAGTGTTTTTTTATTTTTATAATGAAAACCGATGTTTTTGCCTCCATTTCCATCCGATTTCATTACTCTGGGCTATAATTTTCATATTTTAATTACAAAAACAAATGGGGCTCATTCATTTTAGTAATTAAAAAACAAAACAAAAATGAATTGCACACCCCTAGCAGATATCGTCTGTGTGTCAAGCCCAGGCATTCTCACTGGCTGCTCCACAGTTGTGGAACTCCCATTCCACAGAGGTTCACTAAAGCCTGATTGAGCATTTTTTGGAGATGGTGTAAGACCTTTTTATTTGGCCGAGCATTTGGCAGGAGGGGGATAGGGTGAGGAAGTTGGTTTTTTGTTTTTTTAAATAGTTTTTATGTCTATATACTTTATATATTTTATTTGTTGTAACTCACCCTATCTAACTAAATTTCATAACTGAATATGAAAATAATATGAAAAACTCAAAAAACCAAACATGGAATAGGAGAAATAGACACGCAACAGAACGTACATGGATATTGGTTATTACTGGAACTGCCATTTTGGGCTTCAGGAGGGTATATTTTCTAGGTTTATGTATTTTTTTTTCAGGTACTTGTCCAGCTCTAGAACATGCCACAGAAGCTGAACCAAACTGACCAAAATCTGATAGGACTTGAAAACGTTTGGATAATATTAGAAAAAAATAAAAGCAGAAAAAACCCCTCCCTTCTCTTCCAACTATTTACCATTTTTGAACTATTCTGGCCTCCACTGGCATAGAAAACCTTCTTATGATCATCATCAGTTATCTCATTAGTAGCACTTACATTTTAGAACTGAAACCAGGGCCATATTGTGCTAGGAGTTGTACACATGCACAGTAAGTGTAAATGGACAGTGCAGTGTATAGGAATCGGGCAGTGTTCCTGTAAATAGTATAGAAGTACTCCAGTGGAGCTCACTGTATTTATTTTTGGAAGCTGGCATGGGAGCAAAAACGTGAATGGAGGGTGAAGATAAAGGATGGGGGTGGGACGTCCTTCCTGAGTTTGAGGCACGGAGAGGAAACCCATTTCTGATTTTTTGCCTCCTATTACCTCAAAGACAGCAGAAACATCCACTGATGCTACCACATCTCCTCGTTTCCCCTGATCTTCCAGCTCAGCTGTGAAGAGGAGTCATCAAGATGGCTGCTGATATGGCCGATTTTGTGGTGCAGTCTTCCTGATTGGTTGGGAAACAGCTGAATCATGAATAGTGATTAGAGTTGCTTTGCCAAGCAACCAGGAAGGGTGGGGTGGGGTCGGACCACAGCAGTGGTGGCAGGACAAAGAGGCTGTCACACCTCTATCTCACATAACCCCATTCCGTATAGAGCATCTTGATGTGACAGCTGAAATGGGTGCTAAATTTAGTACCTTCAGGTAATACCTGCATTTTGGGGTATCGCATCAGATACCCAGGTACATATTGGACAAATAACCAAAGTATTAGGAACTTACGGTACAGATTTTTCAATTCCCAATAGGTATATTGGAATATCAATTGGTATATTGAGCTGGAAAACCGAAAACTGGCACTTTTTTTTTTTTTTTTTTAAAGTGACTGCATGTAGTTTCCTAGGAATGAAAGTTAACTTTCTGGGAAAGGAAAGTTCATTTTCTGGGATGGAAAACCCATTAAAAAAAATAATGTGTGTGGGAATTTGGAACCAGAAGTAGTTTTCCGGGACTGGAAGTTGCAAAAAAAATGTTGGAACTGGACAGAAACCCAATAAATTGATGTTGATACATCAACAAAGATGTAAAAAAATCAGTTCTGGAAGTTGACATTCGGAACTAGAAGTTGACATTTTGGGTCACGGGTACCCAATTGGGTTGTATTTGGGTACTGCATGGTACCCAATCATTACCGGGCCAATACCCTTGGTTTACTGAGGGGCTGCAGTGTATGAAACAAGTAGGCAGGAAGCTAAAGCGACGCTGGTGTTGGACTCGCTCTGACTCCGACCGACTTCTCCATAGGGCCCATTTGCGGTCCTATGTCGAGGCTGTGAGGACAGCAAAGAAGGAGTTTTTTGCTGCCGTCATACCATCTGCAAAGTCATGCCCGGCAGAGCTGTTTCGGGTGGTGCGGGGGCTGGTCAGTCTGGCCTCCCTCTGCCGGGACAGGGACTTGTCCCAGGCCCGCTGTGAGGAATTTGTCACCTACTTTGCAGACAAGATCGCTCGGATTCAGAGCGACTTTGACACTGGGTTGGGGGCAGTAGATGGAGAGCGCGAGTTAACAGAGGCCCTGTCTGGTCCAACTTTGTGTGGGGAGTTTCAGGAAGTGATGCCAGCCGATGTGATGGATGTCCTTGGTCTGTGAGAGCCACCAGTTGTGAACTTGATCCTTGCCCATCCTGGTTGATGAAAGCCTCCAGGGAGACATTGGGGATGGCGCTGGTGAGAGTGGTTAATGTGTCCCTGCAGCAGGAGAGGTTGTCGCCTAGCCTCAAGGAGGCTGTGGTGCGCCCCCTGCTGATGAAACCATAATTGGATGTGGATGCACTTGCCAGCTATCGACCTGTCTCTAACCTTCCCTTTTTAGGGAAGGTTATTGAGCGGGTGGTGGCGATCCAGCTCCAGATGCATCTAGACAGCATCGATTTCCTAGACCCTTTTCAATTGGGGTTCCGCTCTGGCTATGGCACTGAGACAGCGTTGGTGGCCTTGGTCAATGATCTCTGCTGGGAGATGGACGCAGGATGTTTTACATTTCTTATCCTGCTAGATCTCTCGACCGCTTTTGATACCGTGGACATGGACTGCTGTTGAGACAGCTGCGTGACCTGGGGGGTCTGGACGGGACTGTTCTTGAATGGTTCTGCTCAATCCTCTTGGGGAGAAACCAGCGGGTGGTGTTCGGAGCTGAAACATCTTGCCCCCGTGCCTTGTCCTGCGGCGTTCTGCAGGGTTCCATCCTGTCTCCATTATTATTTAATGTATATATGCAGCCCTTGGGGGAGGTCGTGAGAGGGTTCGGGGTGCAATGTCACCAATATGCTGATGATACTCAGCTATACCTCTCTTTTCCAGCTGACCCAGACCCTGCTGCCTCATTGCTATCCCAGTGTTTGGAGGCCGTGGCAGAGTGGATGTGGCAGAGCAGACTGAAGCTCAACCCCAAAAAGACAGAGGTGATGGTGGGGGGGAGTGCGAGGGAGGTGTTGACTGCCCTGATTTGGGGGGTTCGCCCTCCTATAGCTCAGCAGGTTCAGAGTCTGGGGGTGATATTGGACTCAGATTTCCGCCTGGATTGAAAGGTGGAGGTGGTGGTGAAGGCTGCCTTCCGCTAGTTATATCTAGTACGGAGGATACGTCTCTGGGCCGGACCTGGCCTCACTCATCCATGCCTTCGTCACCTCGAGGCTGCACTACTGCAATGCACTCTACATGGGACTGACTTGTTCCTGGTTCAGAGGCTGCAGCTAGTGCAGAATGCGGCGGCTGGGCTCCTGATGGGGACGGGTCGTTGGGAGCATATGATACCTGTGCTCTGGACTCTGCACTGGTTGCCAATAGTGTGCCGAGCCAGGTTCAAGGTATTGGTGTTGATCTATAAGGCCCTTCATGGTCTCGTAACTCAGGAACCACCTCGCCCTCCGCACCCCAGAGCAGCTCCTTCGGTCTGCTGGGGGTGCCTTCTTGGAGGTCCCCCGTTTCAAGCGGGGGGGGGGGCACAATGGAGAGGGCTTTCTCAGTGACTGGGCCGCATCTTTGGAATTCCCTCCCGGAGGAAGCTCACCTGGCTCCAAGCCTTTTAACATTCCGGCGGGCTTATAAAACCTGGCTGTTCACCCAGGCCTCTGGGGAGGGTGGGTCAGGGTTTTTAGCCCTTCCCTACCCTTATTTCTATTTTGATTTAATTGTCCTAACCGTGTTTTGAGGTTTTTAAATTGTGTGTTGTTTTCAAAAATTGTTTTATTGAATTTTTTAATTGAATTGTACATCGCCCTGAGATGCCGTAGGCATATGGGGCGACTAATACATTTTAAAAATAAAATAAATAAATAAAATAAATTTAGGTAGTGGAAATTTGACAGGTTACCCAATTTTGCAGGTACCCTCTTTCAACTCATCATACAGATGGGGCCACAGCAGAAGGGGGGCAAGCAAAGGACCCTCACACACCCATAATGACTTAATCCTGCACTTGTAGAGCATCATGACATCACAGCACTTCATAGGGACATGGCCACATTGGAAAGGGGATGGAAAAATCTCTATGGCCCACCCCCTTCTGATGTGCCTGAGAGTGGTAGGTGCAGGCACCCCAATTCTCCTGGATAGCCACAGACACCCCAGGCTAACATGGGCTAAGTTGGGACTTCCACAAGAGATTCTGGGTTAAATGTAGGACTGAAATGAGAATGAATTTAATTCTTGCTAGAATCTTGCAAGAATCGTAAGCAATATCTTGGGAAGATCTCACTAATGGTGCAAGATCTCGCCAAGAATCTCATTTAAAAAGAAAAAAAATATGTGCATATGCAAAATGGTCACCAGGGTCATTATGTGCAATCACTCTTTTACAAAATGGTGCTGATGGACAGCCAGTCTGTGCATGCTCAAAATGGCTTCTCACATTAACATAAATGCTCCTCTTTTCTAAAATGGTAGTGACCGATGCCCATGCCATTTTGGAAAAGGGCCAGAATGCCCTGGTGGTCATATTGTGCATGTGCAATGGTTTTAAATTTAGTTGAGAATCTTGTCAAGAATGGCTGATCCTTGACTCATTCTCAACTGGTAAAATCTTGCCGAGAGCCTGATTCTCAATGAGATTCTTGAGAATAACGAGGCTGAAGGTGATTTCAGACGTTATGCGCTCCCGGATCACCACAGTGGATTCCCAGCAGTGGCGAGCTGGCCAACCCCCTCCCGTGGTCCATGAAAGCCTGGAATAGACCACGGCAGGGAAACTGATGGACAGACCATGGCATGGGGCAATGCAACAGATGTGATGCTGATTCTGGGCCATGGTCAGAAGACCCAGAAGACACTGGGGAGGGGCGGGAGGCAGACATGGCCGACCGAGGGCAAACGAAGCCAAAAGCGCCAAAAGGCAATGCCCACACAAGGGAAATGGGAAGGGAGGGGGAGGAGGGAGAAGAGCAGTCGAGGTGGCACACACCACAGGCACAGGGAAACCGAGGTCACAGCAGAACACACAACACAAACACACACCTGGGCGCATACACACCCGTATGAGAAAGGAAGGGAGGGGGGGAACATAGTGGGAACATAGGGGTTAGTCAAGAAGCCAAGCCACCTGACTCCCATCCCATCCCATCCCGTCCCACCACTGCAGGTGCTTGGGTGACCCCCTGGCGGGTAGGTGGCCGGTGCCCATTGAAACCAATGAAAAATGAAAACGAAAGCAAAAACAAAAACGACAATTTGATATTTATGAAAACAAAAATGACAGATTTAAATAACAAAAATGAAAAAATGAAAATGAAAACAACATGGGCCCCTGTTACACACCTCTACTGTTAGAGAGGGTAAATAACTGCTCCCTATTTACGTGTTCCAAACCACTCATGATTTTATAAACTTCAATCATATCCCCTCTCGGTCATCTCTTCTCCAAGCTGAAGAGCCCCCAACCTATCACTCCTCTTCTCATACAAGAGCCATTCCATGCCCTTGATCATTTTTGTTGCCCTTCTCTGTACCTTTTCTAGTTCTATTATGTCTGTTTTGAGATGGGGTGACCAGAATGGCACACAATACTCCAGGTGTGTATATATCTATAATAATAATAATAATTAATTAATAATTAATTAATAGCATCAGCAGTGTACCTGTCACTGTACAAACAATAGTTCTAGACAAGTTCCTACCCGAAGGGGCTTACAATCTAAGAGAGACAAGGGAGGGGGCGACAAAGAATGGGTGAACATTGGGAGAGACACGGATACTTTCATGAGGTTGAGAAGTTGCAGGTGCACATGTGCTTCATTTAGTTACAGGGAACTAGATTCTGAGTGAGGGGGGGAAGAGGACGCAATTTCACTCATGACGAGCTAGGGAGAGTCTGATGGAAGAGGCTTTTGCACCGTCTGAACTTCCATGGATCCAGCACTCTGCCCTGGTTGGCAGATAAAGAAGTCCACTCTCCTAACACACATTTTGTGATTCTTGAAAGCTTTTCCAAGCCAAATCTGAAGGCGACAGAATTTTGCATCCATTGAATAGTCACAGTGGGAAGTTGCCTGAGGGCTACTGGCTGACATTTAAATGCAAACAATAGATGCAGCCTGATTTCATTTCCTAAAGCCCGGGGATTGCCCCACCCAGCCAAAAAATGCAGCACGGACCACAGCTATCCACAACAGCCATTACAGTAAGAGAACAGAGGGGCAGTTACTTTCACTGATGGAAAACTGATAAAACCTTCAGAATAATGTTGCCTTTGCTTTCTATGTCGACAGATCATTTCAGTTTAAGGACAATGCCAAAGGCAGCACTTTTGGAATAAACTTCCATACCAGTAATAACTTTGTCTCCAACCAGAACACTGTGACCTAGTTGAGCGTTCATTTGTGGCAGAAGGTGAAACATCTTTCAGTGATTTTTCCTTGCCTGCTTCTCCCTACCTCCCTGGCTCTTCAAGTTAACTTAGAGGTCTCAGTTCAATGAGATCTCATCAAGAATACAGACTATGTGAAAAGAGGTGGGAGGAACATTTTTTCTTTGGGGACCATATTGGCAATTTTAAAATGGCCAGTAGCCACGAATTGGCCATTTCTGAATTTAGTAGAATTCTCATTATTTGGGGGAACTTGCTGAATGTTCACATGGATTTCAACATTTGGGATGAGTGTTGCCCAATTGCTGCTTTTCAGATTTCCACTGGTGAATTTCTGTGATTTTCACCACTTCCAATGACAAATCTGAATGAGAAAAAAAATCCAAAACTTAAATCCAAAAATTACCCAATTTAACAAACACAAAAGGCAAAAATAGAACTATAATGAAAATAACAAGAAAGGAAGACAGAAGAGAAGAGAGGGATTCCAGAGTGGGAACTCAAATGAACTATTTTAAGAACCAGTAATTTTTCACCTTACGTGTGAAAGGATAAATCAGGGTCTGCCATGGCAAATCGTTACCAATCTAGTGGTCACTCCCCAAAATATGGAGGGATGCTGATTGATGCCACCCCAAAGTCTCCTGTTATTCATAGCTCTGCTTAATCCATAGCTGGAGTTATTTCAGTGCCAAAAGGGAAGCATTATTGGAGACAGCAATGGGTAAAGAGCTGCAGGGAGTGGATTGCAGAGAGATTTGGGCAAAGCAAAGAGAATAATCCCCATGTCCACCAAACCACATTTTATAGTCTCCCTCAGGTACCTTCTACAATTGGACTTCCCTGGTTTTATGTTTATCTTTCTGGTCACCTGACCTGTCACTTCCAGTCACCTGGTGAAATTGGTCCAGACTACAACTACCTGGGCCATTTGGCTACTCACTCTTCCTTGGGGCTTCAGGTGACCTGTGGCAAGGTGCTGGGTAGCCATGGACCTTGTCCTGCAAGGACTCATCCACAGCACCCTGCCAGAATGACTCTGATGCATGTGCTAGATTGTGTTCATGCAAGTAATGACAATGAGCTGGATAAGGAGGGTCAATTGGTTAGCATGAAATCTTGGAACATTCCAAGACTGAGGTTCAGTGCTCTCACTCTGACATGGACATTATACATAGCCTTGGACAAGACACATTAGTTATCATCCTCAAATAATGTTTCTGGGGGTGGGTGTTTGGTAAAGGTACTAATTCTGAGTAATGCCAAATGGGTGATCCAAAAAACACGGTGGTCATTTTGCACATTCACATTGGTTGCTGTGAGGTGGCCAAGAACACTGAGAATCTGAGGAGTGAGTATCAACCCTAGGTTTGGGCTTGGAACTACACAATCTCTTAATGAACTCACCGGGCAAGTCACCATCTTTCAGTTTCAGTTCCCTATCTGTAAAATGGGTGTAATATTGACTTACCTCACAGGATTGTTGTGAGGGTGAACTGATTAAGGCTTGTAAAGCACTCTGAGCACTCAAATGCTAAGCATGATTCATAAATAATAGGGGTGTAGGGTCCATTGAGCTGAGCTGAATAGCTGTTTTTCTATTGCAATTATTGTTCGCATTTTCGAATAGCCATCCAAATATCTGATCAATATCTCAAACTGAATCAGATAATAGTTTAGTATGACATTAATTGTGCATCGACATTTCAGCTGTATATTTATTTAGTTATCTAGTATAGCTTGTTCAATGGAGTTAACTTATGTGCATGCAGATAAACACATTGCTAGAGATGTTCATATAACTGGGGTCCATATTTGGTTACCATACAATGGGCCATCAGAGAGGCTCTTGAGGAGCGAGGAAAGAAATACCATCTTTTAGAATACATTAATCCATCGTTTCCAGAGTGCTACTGTCTACCTCTTGACCTTGGAATGGAATGACTCCTGAAAGAGCAATAACAATCGCCCCAGTGAAATCAGACTTCCTAACGGGAAGGTGCTAATTTTCCCTAATCTAGTTTAGGTCGCATTGGAAAGTAACAAAATATTTAAAGTTTTGCTTTTTAAAAATCATATAAAGAAGACTGGCAGCCCAGAAAACCCCCTGTAGGCTCTGTTACCAAGACGGAAAAATGCCTACATATCAGATAAGGGGACTAATCTAATTTGGAACTCTCCTGTGAACAGGAGGACGTGGCTGGGATTTTTTCCCCATCCAGTCTTGCCACCTCACATCAAAGCAGAAAAATCATTTAACAAGAAGTGTTCCTCGGATCAGTAACCAGACTAAAAGACTCTCCATCACAGGGCCAGCTAGACAAAAGCACTGGGACTCTGAAGGCCACTGCAGCATAAACGGTATGGTGTTGAACTTTAACCAGGAGCCTAGCGCTGGACTCCAGCACACACTTGCCTGCCCTCTGTCCTCCTTTCCTGCACCTGGCTGAGGTTTGGCCAAGTTCCAAAGTTCTGGGACCCTTCCTCGGAACTTCAGAACTCAGAAAATCGAGGCTGAATGCACCAGTCCTCAGTGTTTCCTGAGGAAAACTGAGGACTGAATTTCAGCACTAATCCCAACCTGTATGTTGGCTATCTCTTCTCTAGTGAAAGCCAAACAAGGGAAGGCTACAAGAATTGGAATGTTTAGTCTGGGGGTGGGGGGGAAGACTAAAGGGGAGACATGATAACTAGGCTGAAATCAAAACAGGAAATTTTGTCAAAATCCTGAATCCTGGTAGGTACCATCTTGATTGAATCGAGAACCTCATGGTACTTGATAATGTCTTGACTGATGTTTCGTTTCTCAGTTTACCATCTTTCTGCTTACTGGGATCCTGTTTACCAATTTGCCATTTAATGTTTTGGAGTTCATTTCAAATCTTGAGAGGTAATACCAATGCAATAGATGCAATACCGCATTTCTTGCACTCCATTATCCCTTGTACTTCCCTGTCATTCATTGACTGGTATGCAGATTCTACTACTAATCTGCAATCCAGTTGTAGATTGGTCAAAGCAAAGGGAACAACAAAGAACGACAATTCTGATTGAGGGTACTGGAGTGGAGTTTAAGGAGCACTGATGGGAGGTTGAAGGGTGGGCTATTCACACAGTGATTGGCTCAGAAATTCAGAAACAACAAACCCGGAAGTAAAACAGTACCCTCATCGTAAGCGGTAAATAAACGGTATGCTATACATGGTAAACAATAAGTAGAAAGTCGGTAAATCAGGACGGTATCTTGCATTATTGCAAGAATCAAAAAATTGCTTCGGTATTGGGAAAGGGTCAGGAAATTGATCCTGGTTCCCGATATGGTGACATTTCCCATGAGCAGCAATTTAGCTGCTTGTCAGAGCCTGCCATATTTTCCCCTTCTCTGCCCAGTACAGAAGGGGATCGCTGCTGAAATCCACCACTGGCTCCTTAAGATATTTTGCCACTGCCCGCTCCGCAGTGTCAGGCTCCTGATCCCTCTGCCTGCTGCTGCTGCCAACCTCCTCCCCAATTGCATGTGCCCACGCGGCCTGCCCTGGGGTGGTCCACTTGGGGTGGACCTCTGCTCCACCAGACGCGCCATCATTATATAGGTGGAGTTCCACTTGGTGCTGACGTCCTGCACGAGGCAGTGCTCCTGCGCTCCCAGCTCCACCTGATTCTCCCTCAAGAGGTGACCACCCTTCACGCTCTTTTTAAAGTACCCTGTAATCTTCCTGCCCTTCTTGATTAACAGGGTAAGGGGGTTGCTGCTGCGCTCTTCTGCCTTCTCCCCCAGGCCCAAGGCATCCCTCACCACCAGGTGAAGGGTGTGGGCAGTGCAGGGGATGTGCTCCTCCTCCTCCGCCACCCACCTCCAGCACTGCCTTCTTCATGTTCGTGGCAATATCCATTACCACAAACCCCCTGGTGAATGGGGCTTCCTCCCTTAGCCACCCCTCCACCATGGGGTCCAAGGTTCCCCTTATGTTGACGGCAGTGTGTCTTTCATCAAACACCTGGGCGTGAAGCAGTGCCCACCTGTGCCCTGTCCCCTCACCCCTGCCACCTGCTTCTCCTCCTCCTGCCACCTGCAGCTGCCATCAGTGAGCAGCGTGGGCCAGGTAGGCATGTTGTGCATTTCGGCTGCTCCAAATGCCTGTGGTGAAATGCACAACTGCCCCACCTGCCATGGCTAGTTGCTCCCTCACCTGTTCCCTGGTTTCCTGGTACAGGGAGGGCACCACCTGCCTGCCGAAGGTGGTGCATGAGGGAAGCTGGTACTGGGGTGTCAACAGTGCCAGCAGCCGGCGGAAACCCTGGTCCTCCAGAATGCTAAATGGCTGGTCATCCAGCGCAACCATCTCCCCCACCCGTCTGGTGATCTTGGTTGCCGCTGGATAACGCACTCCGCAACTCCCCAACTGCCCAAACCCCAGATCCTCCATTGTGACCTGACGCTGCTTCTGGTGCTGATGGGGAGTTTGAGATGGGACCTGCTACTGCTGTTCCTCCTTCCCCTTGCCATGAGAAGAGGGGGAAGGTCTGCTGCTGCTTGTGCTTGCTGCAGCTGTGAACCCACTCCTGTCCATACTCTCTAATGTCTCTTGCAGCAGCAAAGCCCTATGCCAGGTCCTCAAGTGGGAATTCATGCCATTGTTGCTGAGATTCTCCTTCTTATTCCCATGGCACACTACCTTCCCACAGTGAAGGCAGGCCACCCGGCTTCTGTCACCTGGGATCACTTCAAGGAAGTGATCCCTCTGGGACGCCCTCCTGAACCCCTCATGCCACCGCTCGGGGCTGCTGCCTTTGTCCCCAATGTGGCTACAGGGGTATTGGCATCAACAGGAGTCTCCTCCACCACCTGCTCACTCCCCTCATTGCTGCCCAGCATGGAAGGAGAGGATGCCTTGCTGCTATCTGCTGAAGTTGGACTGCTGCTGCCAAAGTGTGGAAGGATGCTCTCAAATACATCCTCCCCCAAATTCTCAAAATCTCTGGGGGGTGTGTGTCAGAGGGAGGAGCCTGCCCAGGAGAGGTGGTTGTCCCTGCACCACTCCCAGCAACAGCACCCACATCAGCATCATTGCTGCTGGGGCTCCCCATAACAATATCATCTGCTGCCCCCAGTGAAAAATCACTGCTGGCAGTGCCAGCTGCTGCCGGTGCTTCAGGAGGGGGGGTGTAGTGCTGCTGCTGCACACACACCCCTTGCCCTTGGCTCCCTCCTCCAGTGCTACTGCTACTACTAGTGGAAGGCTGGGGCTCCCTGCCTTCCACAATAGATGTCACTCCCAAGATCTCTGCTGCAGCCTGTTCCCCTGATAAGACCTGTTGCCTTGAGGGGAAAAAATCAGGTCTCTTCAACTTGGGCGGTGGGCTGCCAACAGTGACAGCAGGCTTGCCAACTCCCCCACGGCCTCAACCTCTACCAGGGCCACCTTCCCCAGTGGCTGAACTAGTAGTCTTTCCCTTTCTCATTGTACACACAAGTAGGGATGGGCGAACAGAATGGAGTTCGGAAATTCGGTTCGGTTTGAAATTTGAGTTCGGTTCAGAAGTTAGGTTCAGTCGACCAAACAGACCAAGTTCGGTCGAATTTTGAACTTCTGAACCAAGTTCAGCCATTCAAAACCAGGTTTTTTGGTGTGTGTTGCCACTAGGGATGGGCGAACAGAATGGAGTTTGGAAATTTGGTTTGGTTCAGTTCGGTTTGAAATTTGAGTTCGTTTCGGAAGTTTAGTTCGGTTGAGCGAACAGACCGTGTTCGGTCCGAACTCCAAACTTCCGAACCGCATTCGCCCATCCCTACACACAAGTGCACGCACAGTTAAAGAAGTACTGGTGTTCCTCAAGGCTCTGTTCTTGGCCCTCTCCTCTTCTCGATCTATACCTCATCCTTAGGCAAACTCATTGCCTCCCATGGCTTCCAATACCACCTCTATGCTGATGACACT